>JAAAKR030237421.1:0-10502 GCA_010014985.3 Delias pasithoe
CCGACATGTTTAAATCTGGTTAAGTTTAGCAATGTTAGAAACTTCTCTTGGTTACGCTTTTTAGAAGAAATAGGTTGTGGCTGATTAATTATCACCGATTAAATAATCGTCATGATTTTTGATAGTAGCGACGGTTGCAACCCCACAATAGAATTTAAAAAATATTATGTTGTAGAAAAAGTTTCTTCGCATTTTATATAAAAATTTTATATAAAAAAGGGTTTTTATAAATATTATTTAGATTTGACTAAAGTACGTAGGTGCCGCAGTCCTCTCGTGACGTTTACCTGACACAGCTTAAGGAATTCTGCAGGGACCGAAACAAGTGCAAGGTCAAAACTACACTCCCCAGCCAAATCTTGTAATTTTTACTGAGTGGCTAAATATGTATGAGGTTTAGCGTTATCATGCTGAAGAACCACACCCGTTAAGTAGTATGAAATAGTAGCTGTACTTCTACTATGTTTTGCTGAGTCAATGAGTATATTGAAGGCCCTTAAAAGTGGCCTAAAAAGCCGACAACACAACCAATAGCCGGCGTGTTGCCCATGGGCGGCGGTATCCTCTTACTCCGTTGTCCGCTATACCATAAAATTAAATTTGTGACAATTTTAAACTGATTATTATTTCCGATTCAAAGAATTGGACAAGCGCTACGATGTACGTACATGTGTACGGTGTACATTACGGGCTTATTTTACTGCTTATTTTATCCAACCGTAACTTGATATAAATGCTAAATGGCCATTGCGTACATGACTATAGGAATATCAAAGTTATCTGAAAGCAAGTTGTGCAAGAAAGGATTCAAACCACGACCCATTTATCATTGAATGGCGGAAACTGAGAACAATGTTAGGTCACGAGAAAATATATTACGTACAGTGTTTTGATAAATAATTGTTATGTGTGTGTATTTTAATATGATATAATTACTGAGTGATTTTTTTACCATAAATAATTAAATAGTACCTATAGGTACTATTTAATGTATGTCTTACAATCTTAAGATTAATAGCCCTGTAAAAACGAATTGCAATTTAATTGAGTACCGTAGATGTATGCAGTAGGTACGTATAGAAAAATAGAAAAATAATTTTAATTCATAAATACTATTGCTTTTTCAGGTATTGAAAATGTATGCATGGGAACCTAGCTTCGAGGAACAAGTGATTAAAATCAGAAATAAGGAAATGTCTGTCCTGAAACAAACGGCTTATCTAAACTCGGCGACAGCATTTATTTGGTCGTGTGCACCTTTCTTGGTATGTTTTTAATTATTGTATATTTTTAAGTTTCATATTATATTTATTGGACCTGTTGTTGTCACGTTATAGCAGAACCAATATGAAAGATATGATGATATAAGATATTTTAGGAGGTTTTTTCATAATAATGGCGTCGACTATTGCCATTTATTTTTATTTAAATGTATAATAAAATAAACAAATTCGATTATCAGGTAGGTAAAGTTCATTTAAAGTTAAACGGACGCTGAAAAATGGACACTAACTGTATGAAATAAAATAAAAGTCGATAATTCTTTCCTGTTAGATTTATTTAATATAACAAATATGATTTTCGTTTATCTATCATTTTCGTGGAATCTGTGTAGGTTTTATACAAGCTTTAGATAGACATGATAGTCCATATTCCATATCTTGTCGTAATAATATTTAATATTGATTAATTGGCGTCATTTCATCGATGACTCCTCCATAAATAAAGATAAAATACTTGTTCTCCATACATCGGAATAATATTTTCCACTTTAGTTAAGTTCCACAACTTTATCTCACCTAAAAATATTTTATCGAGGCCCTGACCTTTTGGTTGTCTGACTAAAACGAATTTAAAGTTCTACCAGTTATTTAATATAAATCTATAAACTAATTCATTTCTTAGACAGTAATATTTATAATTTCTATAATAAAAATGTAAAAAATATACAGCTTATTAAATATATAGATAAATAAATATAAACGTATGAAGAATATTTTTTTTATCAGTTAATATAAAGATAGAGATCTATAACCGCACGGTTTTAGATCTGTAGTATAATTATTATAGTAAACGTTCTATAACAAATATACAATGAAAGTATTCAATAAATCCGTAAATTTAAAAGTGTAGACGCGGTGTTTTATGTATATTTTCAACGTAGCCATGCGATTTTAACTTGTGACTTGTTGTCCTTGACACTGCCTAACATCGATTACCTACAGCATTTTGATATTCTCACCTTGCTTACAGGAAAAGATTATATATATAAAATGACGTAATAATAGCTTTAAATTGGTTTTTTACAGAGCCTCGCAACTAAGTGCTTTTATTAGCATATCACGAAGCGAGAGCTATCGGGTTTGAATCCCGAACAAAAAAAATATAATTTAATATATATTATATTCGGTCTTTGAAAGGGCTTGACAATGGTCGGGCGAGTGTCTTCACTCTATCGCACTCGTGGGGGGCCATGCTGAAGCAAACGCTAACGTACTAATTGAGCCGTCTCGTCCAAAGTGATACCACGGCCTCACAGAATACTCAGCGTGAAACGGTACTGGTACTGTGTTTCGCTGAGTCAGTGAAGATATCGAAAGCCTTTCATATAATATCGCTTTAGCGGCGTAAAAACCTGCTCCACAACCAAAGCGAGGTATATGGCACGGTTGGCCATGAGCGGCGGTATTCTCTTACCATATAGGAAACCACCTGCTCTTTTGTCCGCTAAACCATAAAAAACATTCAAGAAAGCAGTATTAATTTTCTTCTAGAGGTTTATTTAAAGGAGATTCTTAGTAGTTTGCCAGTCTTACGGATGGTGCACGCAATTCTAATAATCTTTGAAAGAAATGTCAGAACTAAGTACACGTTGTGTAATAAGATAGCTTAAAATTGAAATAATTGTTTCAAGGTTATCTTCTTAACTTTCCTCACATATGTGATAAGCGATCCCGAAAATCACGTGCTGACCCCGGTCAAAGCGTTTATGTCGATGGCCTTGTATGCCACAATGCATCTGCCCCTAAGTTTGCTGCCACTCGTCGTGGTCGCAGCCATCGAGGTACCGCCACACAGACAATCACAATTGGCTGGCTGGTAACGGTCTCACGTGCATGCTAACATCATGACAGCGTATACACTGTACATCCTACATATGGTGCTGCTTTAAATATAATGTATTACATAATATAACATTAACTATATTCAACAGCAGCACCTAACACAGCATAAGCTACTATATTAACTGGTGTGGTACCTCAGGTGTCGCTGATGTCATTCGGATGTTTTGTACTGGTAAACGACACCGAAGTACTGGATTCTAAGAAGGGTTTTGTTTCTCTGTCTCTTTTCAACATTCTACGTTTCCCACTATCTATGCTGCCTAACGTTATATCGAATCTGGTGCAAGTAAGTTACATTAAATTCATAGTATATTTATCTTCGCATGACAGAATATTTTATCATTTCAACAAATATCTTTACATCAATGATTATATTTTCTCTTTAACTGTATAAATAATTTCATCGGTGCTTGGTGCGCTTGCATGTTGTCCGTTATCCTGTATTACATAAATAATTTATGAGAATTTTATTTTTTAGACCTTTGTAGCAATCAAAAGATTAAATAAATTCATGAATGCTGAAGAATTAGATGTGGATTCAATAGAACACGACCCTAAGGATCGTAAGTATTGGTTTATTGTAAAAATGGAATGACATGTAGAGTTAATAATATAATAACTGTCTTCACAATGTAGTCCTTGCACGAGTCGCCAAAAAGCGGCTCCGTCGCACTCATCACATGTAATAGTAAGGTAAATAGAACTAAATAAAGGCGTGATAACAGTATCGCACAACACACACTTGAGCAATGTACACAAACTATGCAACTGGCTATTTATATTCTTTATCTAAGGTTAATAGCACCTTTTTAATGATATCTTGAAAATCTCAATAAAAAGTAGCTGTATGTCGATCTGATAGAATAACATAATAAATCACCACTCTACACTATATGAATGTTTGATTTACCTATGCCTTGCAGGCAATTCTATGATCACAAAAATTGACTGATATTTGAAATAAATTTATCGCCTAATTTAAAGTAGGTTGTAATAATTAATAATTAACTGACAATTAGGTCAGAAGACCACCGTACGACTAAAAAAACTGTTTATCTGATCGAGTCGAATACGATTATCTAAAACATTTTCTTTAAGCACCATCTAAGTCGGCGACTTATTTAATGATCTTTAAAATATAACTGTAATTTGTTTTTCCTCAAGCGAACCCACTATCAATCGAAAATGGTAACTTCTCATGGGGTGATACACCTGAGCCCATATTGAAGAATGTCAATTTGCAAGTACCTAAAGGTCACTTGGTGGCCGTCGTGGGAGCTGTCGGCTCCGGGAAGAGTTCGCTTTTGTCCGCTTTACTTGGAGAAATGAATAAAGCATCAGGAAGAATTAATACATTTGGTAAGAACACAACATTTAGCACATTAAATTTATCCTTAAATTGAAAAGTTTAATATCTACACATCCTTTCATAATATAATTTATAATGAATTACAACATGTTATGAAATTGGCAACAACAAATTGTAGGTACAGATACCAGCAAGACATATTGCATATCGTGATAAAGAATATGTCAGTCTGTTATAAATAGCTAATATTTTAAAGATTCTAAGATAACGTATGTTGTAAGGACGAGGTGTCGAAATAATATTTTTTTACTAGGAAATAAATGGATAAAAGATCTAATTCGGCTTTATACGATTTAGTTCACAACCGATAATTTGTATCTCTTTGTATTAAGAGCATAATAGAATCGGATACACTATAGCCAAACTAATTGATTCGATAATGTTTTTCAGGCACCATAGCTTATGTGCCCCAACAAGCCTGGATTCAAAATGCTACGCTGCAGGACAATATTTTGTTCGGCAAATCACTTGATAAAAGCAAATACAACAATGCCATCAATATGTGTGCGCTCAAACCAGACTTCGATATGCTGCCCGGTGGTGACCAGACTGAAATTGGTGAAAAGGGTAATACAACATTTGTATTAAATATTGAATTAATTTTTTTAATAGTAACTTCTTGTTTTCATAATAGTGGAAAAAATTTCATTCATCTTACGAATATGTCACTAGATTCCACTGAAGGTGATATTGAAAAATATAATTTATTAATAGTTTAACATACGCTTAGTTTCTATTAATTCTTCGTTTTCTACGTAAAACGTATCTGTTAATTGAAAACGATTAAGTATATTATTGTTTTCAATGATTTCGAAATAGGTATCAACTTGTCTGGTGGCCAGAAACAGCGAGTCTCACTGGCACGCGCCGTGTACTGCGACGCCGACAACTACTTCTTGGACGACCCGCTCAGCGCCGTTGATTCTCACGTTGGGAAACATATTTTCGATAAGGTACAATGGCCAAGAATTTTAATTTACTACACAGATATCAAAACTAGAACACATCATCATCTCAGGTGTAGAACGTCCACTCCAGCACACATGTCTCCCTTTTGGACCTCATATTCTGAATATATATTCAGAACATATATACGACGAAATAATTCTAAATATATTTCGTAACGATTACGATTAATGAT
Organism: Delias pasithoe; assembly: GCA_010014985.3. Taxonomy (NCBI): domain Eukaryota; kingdom Metazoa; phylum Arthropoda; class Insecta; order Lepidoptera; family Pieridae; genus Delias; species Delias pasithoe. The sequence continues at coordinate 5,636 of JAAAKR030237421.1, forward strand.
AAGATATTTACCAAATAGATAGAAGGCTAATCGAAAACTACTGATTGCATCGGATGAGCACGAAGATAAGCCGATAAAGGAGTAAAATGTTCGCGAAAAAACTGAATTTCTTTAAAAGTGATCATGAAAATTGGCTGATTTGCTTCATTAATAATAAATCTCAACTTATGCCTGTAAGGGCTTTGCGTCTTTATTAAAAAGCAATTTATATAAATTTATTACTTAGTTTGTGTTAGCGGTAACGCTTTTATAATTTCAATTAAAATTTACTGGAGTGTGGAGACCTATTACTATCTTATTCATTGGGCCTTGCTTATATTCATTATTACACAGTGAAACCATGAGCATAATTGTACACCAACTTAAACTACTACTTTATTTCTAAAGAAGCATTTAATGATTAAGTATTTATTAAGTAAGCATTTTACTATGTATGAATTTAAATTATAGTACTTCAAAATTTCAGTTTTAAGTAATAGAAAATCGAATTATCACAGGTAATAGGACCAAACGGATTATTACAAAACAAGACCCGTGTATGGGTAACCCATCAAATGACCTACCTGTCCCAAACCGACCTCGTGGTGGTCTTACGAGATGGAGAAATTTCCGAGGCGGGCACTTATCAACAGTTGTTAGAGAAGAAGGGCGCCTTTGCCGACTTCCTGCTCAATCACTTGTGCGACGCTGAAAGAACGCCTGAAGGTTATTTTTATTACCCATTTCTAATGAATATGGAATATGATTTTTTTATAACGTCATATCTTCGTAATACCTAATTCGTATACTGGAAATAAAAATAAAAAACCTTTTTATGTGAACTAACTTGTCACTTTTTGTTTCAGAATTGGATGAAATTAAACAAGACTTAGAAATGAAATTGGGATCAGAGTTCCAGAAAAAATTGAACAGAGCTCGATCACTGTCTGAAAGTAATTCCGAGTCCGAAATTCCGGCTGGAGGTAAGTTCTCCTTTAATCAACACAAGCATTGCCATATATATTAAACTATTATAATCAGTTTTTATCTTTATTTATATACAAATATAACAATTAAATGTTCTCTATGAGTTAGGATTTACCTTACAATCTTCTAAAATAAGTTGTACTTTACCGATTTCTGGCAACTAAATTAAAAAATTAAATACCTAAGCGTGATCCTTGCCAACATTAGCTGGTTACAAAGAAGACTCTGGTACAAGAGCTAAGGAATATCAATTCTATATGTCTCACAATCTGTAGGTGATCGACGTGGTAGTGTTAAAAGGCGTACTCCGGAAGAAAATGCTGAGGAACGTAAGGAGAAGAACAAGCTCATAGACACAGAAAAAGCAGAAACTGGCAGAGTAAGAATTGTTTATTATAATGATACTAATATTAATTCGGTCGTTTGTGCTTTCATTCATTCACAAGAAACGTATAATGTAATATAGAAATTCTCATGTCGCTATGGTTGTACCTAAACTGCTCCGAAACGGCTTGACCGATTCTCATGAAATCTCTGATTTGTGTGTATATTGGCTAGGTCTGAGTATCGGCCAACATCTATTTTTCATTGCCCTAAATGTTAAGGGGAGGCCACCCCTAATTTTAATTTTTTTGTTTTGCAATGCTGCAAAATACATACAATCCCACATTTTTACTCTTTTACGATCAACCCTTATTCGTTAATAGGGATATTCGTCCTTGATAATATATATGGCAAAACAATGTTTGGCGGGGTCAGCTAGTATTTTAAAAAATGTTGTAACCCACACCAATTACTCTGTTGTTTATCCAACCTTAGAATGGTAAGATTTTTATCTGCCTCCTATTTAAAAGTGTTTAAATGTAATTAATCATTTAATTCAAAATATAAACGCAACAGCATACAATAACTATGCAGTTTAATATAGAAATGTTAATACTTGAAGTCTCTATCATTTCAATAGTTAAAGCTAATTGTGAACCATATTTTTTTTCAGGTGAAATGGGCGGTTTACAAGCAGTACTTAACCAACGTCGGTGTGACAGCGTCTATCGTTACCTTTATAATGAATATGATACTTCAAATGTTTCAAGTCGGCTCCAACTATTGGCTTGCGAAGTGGTCCAATGATAATGAAACGGTAACAATATTTTGATCCCATTGAAGCCTTATATTTTTGTGTGTATAGTTTTTCGGATACAAAACAACAATAACAAAGTGAAAAAGTTTTCGCCTGACTGATATTTCATTTTTCTGTTTTTTTTTGCAGTTGGTAAATGGCACAGTAGATATAAACAAGCGAGACTTGTATCTCGGAGTGTATGGAGCACTGGGAGTTGGACAGGGTAAGTACCACCATCTACGGGAATACTCATTCAAAGAGGTTGCTATTTCAATTGGTGGTTTTACAGTTCTAATTAAAAATAATCAAAAATAGCCTTGAATCGAAATACTTGTTATCTTATTTGAATTTGAAATACTTTTCCATTTATTAAAAATACAATTTTGTTTTATCGAAACATATTTTAATAGGTTACAAGTATTTTTTAAACTTTATATTGGTCTTTGGAATTTTATTTTAATATAAAGATAATAATCTAAATATGTACCCATTTATATAATAATGAATACATTATTTGAATATTTTTTAATTATTCCCTCTATCAAATTCAGTTGCTTTCATATACAGAGAGGATTGATCATAACAATTGCACGATTTGTTCGCCTTGCTTTGTCATCCTTGTGTGTACGCTAAAGTGTAGCTTACGTGTAATCTCTTAGGGAGCGCGCGCACTGACTTTTTGTCACTGTCACGTCACCATAATTCTCTTGACTGGCGCGCACTTACGGTGACAGTGAAGCAACTTTATTATCTGTCTAGATGAATCTAGGTTCATTAGAAACAGTTGAAAAAATAGTTGTCATTAGAAACAGAAAAAAATATAATGTTTAAGATTATCGGGTTCATTCACTATGGAGTGATAGCCTAATAAGTGGAAGGTTCTATACCATATTTGGAAAACTAGAAATTATCCGGGCAAATTTTTTCTTTACTTTCGAATGAGTATCACAAGAATCGACGAGTTATTTTTTTATGGTATAGCGGACAACGGAGCAGGTGGGTCTCTTATATGATAAGAGAACACCGCCGCCCATGGACAACTGCACCGCACTCCGCTTATGCGACATGCATTTTTAAGGGCCTTCGATATCCTCACTCACTCAGCGAAACAGTACAGTTGCGGTAACATTTCAAGTACAGCTACCATTTGACGTCGAGTATTCTGTGAGCCCGCGGTATCACTTCGGACGAGCCGGCTCAATTAGTGCATCAGCATATGCTTCAGCATGGCTCTCCCATGGGAGAATTTTAACTTTACTGAAACCTACCATATCTTACAACGACACAAGAATGATATCATCCACTCCTGCAAAAGAGAGACTGGCTATAATATTAAGCTATGTTAATAAAAATCGTTTTAGCATGAATTGTTTATTATATATTGAAAAAGGCAAGAATCATAATAATCAAATAAATTTCTTGTGCCTTGTTCCAATGCAATTACATATTACGTTGACTAATATTATATCATATGTTCTACGATACTATTTTTCACAGTACTTTATTTCACCGCAATGGGCTATACCTTGGCAATATGACAAAATATGATAAATAAAATGATTAGATATAATAATAGCATAAAATTATGAAAATAAATCAACAATCTATTCGATATTTTTCAATTAAAATGTCGGTGTCTGTATCACCTTCATTCAAACACACATTTTTTATAGTTCGTGACGTTGACACACCATTTTGAGACAACGGTCGGCTGGCTACTGATGCGCGAAAGAGCGGATTGCGGTGATTTTTTGTCAGAAATGCGCGAACAGTCATTTATACCTACGGACTCTGTGACAATAAGTCACCAGTGCGCGCGCCTCCTCATTTCATATCTCGAAAGTGTGTCTAACCGGTGTACAATGTACGTATTAACGGGTTATGGGTATTATTTATTAAAAAAAACAGCGAACTAACAATAAAGTAGTATAAAAGTGTTCTACCAAAAATTTTATAAAGATTAGTTCGATTGCTGCGTAAAAGTTTTTTTTCAATCACTATCCGATTGACAGTTTTGAAACGATTCAAACTTTCATATTAACTCCTGGTAGTAACACGAATGTCATAATTTAACGATTTTGTTCTAATATATATAACTTTATGGTATCACTTATTGTGGCCTGAAAATATCTTCTCCTAAAACTCATTATAAACTATTTCCGAATATCTTAAATCATGGGCTGTTCAAAATGTTTTGGTCATTAATGATTAATTCTATTTTCATGCACTAAACCTGAAAAAGTATGAAATAACACATCATAACTTGCCTTTTACCGTTTTAACCAGGTGTGTTTAGATAGTTCACGTCATCTGTGCGCGTGGCCCTTTGTGTGAGTAAACCTTGTACATATATACAATGATTTCGTGTGCATGATAAAAAGTACAGTCGGGTACAAATACAGTTATTGACTGGTTCTATACGAGTTTTTAAAAAAAACCAATAATTTAGTATATGTTTATTTAATATTATTATGACATTATTGCTGTTCTTTTCCGTATACTTTACAACTATATTATATAAGTAAACGTCAACAAGGATATATTATTTCGTATAAAGATTCGTAATAAATATTAATTTTATCTAAATTTAAAGTCTACAAATATTTCATTGACATCTTAAACATATTCTCCGTGAAGAACTAGACTTTTTGTTAACGACTGTACCGCCGACTGCTGCGTTAACTGCCTAACAATTGAATGCTGTATACGAGGTGTGTTCAAAAAGTATCGCGAATTTTGTGTTTATTCAAAAATTATTTCTTTATTCATGAATATCTA
>JAAAKR030240030.1:0-10417 GCA_010014985.3 Delias pasithoe
AATTATGCAGCCTTACTTAGTACTGTCATTAATTTTTAATTAAATTAAAATCTGATTTTATCTCATCAATATTTAATTATGCTATCTAGGTTTTAATTATGCAGCCTTACTTAGTACTGTCATTAATTTTTAATTAAATTAAAATCTGATTTTATCTCATCAATCTTTAATTATGCTATCTAGGTTTTAATTATGCAGCCTTACTTAGTACTGTCATTAATTTTTAATTACATTAAGATCTAATTTTATCTCATCAATCTTTAGAGACATATTAAAATGTAAAAAAATGAGATATGATACCTCCTGAAAGAGACCTGGTTGCAGCTCGGTACAGGGCTGGTGTATCGCCGGCCGAAGATTGTGCCAAGATTCGAATCTCATACCAGGTAGCCGGCTCTAAGCTGGTCACCTGAAATAAAATGCTTTAGAGAGTTTGTGATGATCAATGATAAAAATATATGAAGAATTTATACAGCAAATTCTAGACAAATGTAACTGATAAAAATTGTGATAGACTTTTGAGAAATTATTAAAGAAACTAATACCTGATTTTACTTTAGATACATATCTCAATATTGATTAAATTAAACAAAAAAAATTTTCTAAATTGTTGTGGGGAAACAGCCGAGCTCTGCCCTATTTTCTTGTGACATGTACTTATAATAAGTAAATATAGCTTTTTCTTTTTTTCTAAAATAATAGAAAAATGGAATAGGTACATTATACAAACCTCAAGCATGTCACCGTCTACATGTATGTTGGTCCAAGTGGTCCGAGGTTGTTTGGCTGGTCGGTAGGCAGCACGCCAGGCGGCGACTGCGCATCGCCCGCCCCAAGCCAGTAAAGACACCCGCAAGGTGCTACTGTTCGCCCAAATAATTTGTCTGCCCGGCGGCGCCTGAGCCTCTACGCACAGACATCTTCTCTTATGCTTCTTCGTAGAATAAAATCGGATGAAAGACTTACGATTGCCGCTTATTGATTTCAAGGAAATTTGTTTTTAACGCTTATTTTTTTTACCTTCTTATCTGCTAATTTAAGACATTTGTGTTGGCAGTATTGGGAAAAAAGACTAACAGCAGTAAATTTAAATTAAAGAGGTATTAAAAAATAAAAAAGCAATGACTGACTGTCTCCGCTGGTGCGCACATGTAGAGGGGCTGAATGTATCGATGCACCGGCTGCGTTATGGGCTCGCATCGTGATCGTATAGCGAGCGCCGCATTCCAGCATCCCGACTTCACAGCGCGTCTCGTCCACCCCCATAGCTCGCTCACCACTTGTTGTCTGGAATTCACCAGTCCCAACTTCCCCATTCGGCTTCCGGTCTGCACGCCATTTCAGCGTATAGTGAAGTAACGGCGCTCCGCCATCACGCACAGGCTCCCATCCAATTACCAACCGGTGCGCGTCAGCTCGCAAAAGTCGCGGCACCGGCGTGCTCGGTGTTGATGCTGCCGTCACGCTATGCCGCACCACATCTGTGCCTATTGCGTTGCGGACTGAGCATGTGTAGTTGCCCGACCATCGCTCTTCTAATCCTTGAAAATGTGTAGTTGTTTAAATTATATGTAAAATTAGATAAATCTTTATCAAACAATGCTTGAACTTTTTAATTTAGTTATTCTTATTTCTATAGTTTAATATATTATAAACAACAAATATTTTATTACAATTGTATAAGTGAGTAATACAACACTTGACTTATTGAGCAGGTGTGTCTCTAGACACCAAACACATAATTTCCAAGGTATTTGGTACCCAACTTGTATTAATTAATACAATAATTGTAATGATGTAAAATTTAGACCACTAATACGACTTGGAGACCTTCAAAAAGAGTATGAATATCCCTAAAAAGCCGGCAACGTACCGAAAGCCCAGCAAGGCCTGGGGGTGTCCCGGGGCGGAGGAAGCTTATCTTACGTCAGTTTTCTGCTTGCTTACCTCTCCATTCTCATGAAAAATATAAAGATTGTTACTGTGTATGATCAGGTCTCCCGCATCGATGATAGTGTGCTGCGGCGGCAGAGGAGACCAGCGGCGGCGCAACGGAGGCGCGCCGAGGGCGGCGCACGCGAGCCGTATACGTGTGCCTACTGCTGCTACCGTTTCGATGTTCACAGATGATATGCGTGCCGATGCTGCATTTAGATTGTATACGCTATTAAAATATACTCATATTGATTATCAATATATTTATATATGAAGCGAGAAATTTGTATACTCTTGCCAGAAAATTTCGCGGATAATGAACATAAAATTTAACACCGTTGTATATTTTTACAGAGAATAAATAAAGCATGTGCATATATGGACCCAATTACGTACATATTACTACTTTAATGCCATATCATAGTATATAAAAATAATCGTTTGTGAAATGAATCGTTTCACCGGATTACAGCGCGCGTATATTAGTAGAGATGTTCCGGAAGACAAAGCAACTGGTTTTAGTAATAGGAATATAAGGGTTATTCAGGCCCAAATATTTAATTGTTTTCAAACTTATATTACATAGTGGACACGACGGATGTTATCCGGCCCGATAGGCAACCTATATTGAGATACAATAAAAAAATTACTCTCCATTCTTATAGTCGGATAAAAAGTCGCGTTCTCTAAAGTTGTAGACATTAGTTTGTTCTAAAATCAATGTTATGCGTAACGCACGCGATGTAAGGAATTTTTAAGACCTTTTTTCTATACCTTGGATTGTACTTTTGGCATTTTAGTAAGATCCCTGATTTATTGAAAATATAACATAGCCTAACAGTCACCGGAAATAGGATAGCTATCCGACGGTGAAATAATTTTTTAAATCCGTTCTGTAGTTTTGGAACCTATTCAAATCAAACAATCAAAAACACAAACAATCAATTTCATATGAATACAAATATTGTAATTTTTGTCTACCAGAAAGGTTATAGAAACAACGGTACTTGTATGTGCGGGAGCGGCAGTGACAGCCCGCGAAGGGGCACCGGGGCCAGCGCTGGTGGCAGCGCGTACCCAAAACTCGTATACTGCACCATCGCGCAGTCCACGCACTTCGCGCCGCACCTCGCTAGCTTCTTCCTCTGCTTCGACCCGCTGTGCCCACTCCCCGCCCACTCTGTAAGTAATTATAATAAGAAAATCATTTACTTTATCACAAAAAGATACAGTTTAACATTTAATTAAAACAGAAACATAATTTTTAAACATGGCAATATATTTGAGAGAGCTAGAGTCTATACGAGGCTCGAAACCTCTATGACTAAGTTTCCAGGGTTTTTCGTCCAATTGTGAATTTTCGGGGTTAAGAAAAAGTAAACCACACAAAAGTAATTAAAAATAAAACTAAATAAAATTCTATGGATGTGTATTTGCGTCTGTATTGACTTGTGTGTGTGTGTGTGTGTGTTTCTGTTTGCATATGTATATACACTTATGTGGGTGTATGTTTGAAGTAGAGTACGAGAATATGCATATCATTTAATGTTTAGAAATATATGGCGCGTAGGAGGTACTCTAAAGCATTTTTTTAATTTTGACCTAGTAGTAACACAAGATAATATCAATCTGACAATTGAATCTTATGCACATATTAAATAAACTGAGCATAGTGCTTTTTAAATGTTATAGCATTACTTAATGAATTATTTCTAAAGTAAGAAAGACAATATCGATAACTTTCATTTAAGGCATTTAGTAAAATGGCTAACAGACTGGTTAAATGGTAACTAACTAGTTTTGAAAAACAATCAAGTCTCCTTTCAAACAGAAAATCGCGCATCAAAATCTAATATCAATAAATTATTATAATAAATATCTAAAAATTATATCACAGACAATGAACTTTTTAAAAAAACATTAGCACGTACTTGCCGAGTTCCCTAGTGTAGAGTGTGTAGTGAGTTATGCGTCCTCCGCGAACTTCAGGAGGAGGCGCTGCCCATGTGATGCGAACTGCCTGTGCCGACGCGGCCACAGCGCGGACGCTATCCGTAGCACCGGGTACTGAACGGAAATTCTCCTTGAGCCTCTATTCTATCAATTTCCAAATGAAATCTATCTAAATAGTGAAATCAAATATTTGACAACTTTTTAGAACATACTGCATCAAATATATTGAATGGCTTATCCGCATAGGGTCATCAAATTCCATTGGGACATAAACAGAAATGAATCCAATTGACATTGAAGTGTTTTGTAGCTATCTAAAAAAAACTTTTCTATTTCATGAAAACGGAGGTAAACGAGCAGGAGGCATACACAGGAGGATATGCGGTCCCCTGCTATGAAACTACGTAGATTCCTGTAGTATATTATCAGTGAAACAGACGCAGAAACGTGCCTCAGATCCAAATGGGATTACAGGAATTTACCTTTAAAAATGGCCTATAATGTTTACCATCCTCCTTTGTTAGACAGTAGACCGGATGAGACAGCGGACCCGTGCCTGTGTCAGTCCTAGCTCGTACACTGAGGGAGTAGTTAACGGCGGCTCGCAGGCCGGACACGACTGCCTCACCCCCAGCGCCATCCGCTTGCGCTGTTGCCGTGCGGGGCGCTCCACTCCATGCTATATCGTTTTAATCAATTATAATCCTTTGTACAATTAATCATACATATCATAATAATACATCATGATGATGATATACAATTTGTAATTTTATATTACTAGCTTTTTTAATTTAAATATAAAGGAGAAATGTTTAATTGTTATAAACAGTTTGAAAATTATTTACTATGCGATTATATTGTTTGGATTCTTTTATATATAGAATTTATTAATGATATATTGAGAAATGTCTGCACTTTTCAATCATGTATTGATAAACGTGTCTGTATTCCACAGTCCAAATAGAATAATTTCATGTAACACTAACTCTGGGTGAAAATAATTGGCGCATAGAGAATTTCATAGTGCAGTAAAGCGGAGGTCTGCGGTGTCCAACGCACGCGCACCGCTCTCGCCGACACAGATTCACACCGCACTGCGCTGGGGGCGACTACCGATCCTGGAAATAGACACAGCAGCATTATTAACTACTTCTAACACTCAAAATTGGCGGTGCTGTATCTATGATTGAATTAATTAAAACAAAAGGAATGGTCCAATATCTGGTAATTATATCTAAAACAAATTTATATTTCATTAACTGATAGCAACTACCTTATTGAAGAACAAGAAAAGAAAAAAGCAACAGAGGTTACAAAATAAAGTATTATTCCTTATTAAGAAAAACGGTATTTATATCGTACGGCTATTTAAGTCAATGGAATGGAATTTGTGCGTTCTATTTGTAAAAAAATCAGAGATATATTAATATAGTATAGAATATCAAGAGATACTCACCAGCAGAAGCAAGAGCATACACTGGAAGTGAAGGCGCTGATATACCAGCGCGATTAAAAGCGCGAACAGTAAACTCTAACCGCCCACTTGCGCCCCAAACGTTTATCTTCGCTTCCCCTCCCCCACCACGCACCACTACACGATCACCATCACCACTAAGTTCCTCTGATTTACGCCATGACACTACATAGCCCAAGAGGTCGCCGTTCCAGCTTTCACGCTCAGGAGCCTATTAAAGATACGTGTATATAAAAGATGTCTTCCTTTGGGAGAGTCATGCTGAAGCATCTGCTAATACGCTAATAGGGCGGACTCGTCTGAAGTAAAACTACGGACTCACTGAATACTAGAATGAAACAGTACTTGTACTGTGTTTCGCTGAGCGAGTGAAGATATCAGGGGCCCTTGAAATTGTATCGCTAAAGCGGCGAAAAACACAACCAAAATGCGTATTATGGCGCATGGGTACTATGGGTGATCTTTTTCCATAGAAGAAATCCACCTGCTGCGTTACTCGCTATAGCATAAAAAAAAAAAAAAAAAAATGAAGCGAAAATCTACTGCATAGGAAGATACTATAGTTAATTTAAAGAAAACAAACATGCATATTATTTGCACTACACTTACTGTCCATGATAAGTGTAATTCATTAGAATCGACATTTCTCACGCGAACGTTGATTGGAGCTTCCCCAGGTGCTATGAATAAGAAAAACAGGACACTGTTATAAATATGTGAAAATTTGATAAGAGGTAAAACGGTTAACATATGTTTAATTTAGTAAAATTACCAACCAACGAAAGAAAACATTTGAATTAAAGATTATGAAGACTTGGAAAAGCCGTAACGATACATAAATACTCACCTTTTTCCAGTGTTGTAAAGCGGAGTGGATCAGATAGCGGTGATGTGCCAACGTGGTTGTGCGCTACCAGCCGCAGAGAATAGCCACGCGCCGCCCGCAGTGTCTCGAGCTTCGCGCGCAGCCTATCCTGCCCTGCCTCTACCATGTCACTATAAATCCAGACGAACTTAAAACCAGAATTAACTGCTTTTATGAGAAAAATGTTTTAGAACATGGGCCGTATGTTAGATACTCGTAGGTGTACAACTCTGCTACCGTTATTTTTCAATAAATAGCTTATTTTTTATGGTATACCGGATAACGGAGCAGGTGGGTCTCATATATGGTAAAAAACACCGCCGCCCATGGACAACTACTCCGCAGTCCGCGGATTTTATGAGTTTCCAGCAATTTTAAGGACCTCCGATATCCTCACACACTCAGCGAAAAACAGTAGAAGCACTATTTCAACTACAACTATTATTTAGCGCGGAGTATTCTGTGAGCTGGAAATGGGACTGAAGCAAATAGTGGCCGGCGATGGACAATACCTTGAATTATAAATGTATAATAAGTTTTCAATGAAGGCGGGAATTTCGGAAAAATAGCGGGAGCTAAGTTTTACGCCTAATATAATACAAGAATCTTTCAATTATCACAAAAAGTGCACAATATTATTGTTCAGATCAAATTAATAGTTAATATATACTTTCAAACGAGATAGATTGCATGTATATTATATGTGGATTTAGTAAAAATCAAAGTCACTTTGGATGGATCTTTGCCACTTTGGAAGTGGATATATTGCTATCAAAATGATTGTACTGCGTACTTCTATATAATCATAAACAGTGTGAAGTTAAAAAAAATCATACGTATGTTCGTCTAGTTGTACAGTGAGGTTGTATTGGTCTGGAATGAGTGTTGTAGTGTCAAGTGACGTCACGTATGCAGTAAAACGAGTGCCGGAGGGTGCACGGGCGCGCCAACTGAGCTCCACCCAGGTGCAACCAAGTCCTATTAATTGCATCGAACGTGGGGCCTCTGGCGGTTCTGAAAATGATATAGATCTATACCAGTGATTTCATTTACCTAATAATTAAATATATGAACAATTTGATATCCTACTCTGTTCAACAAAAAATATCGCGAATTTTGTATTTTTTCAAAAAGTATTTATTTATTCATATTTATTTTGGCCCTTACAAAAGAATTCCCCTCGGGTGTAATGCACTTGTGCCAACGTCCTCGCATTACTTTAAAAAAATCATTTACTGTTATTTTGTTGAACTCCTTTTTTATGCCTTCTTTATCATTTCACGTAATAGAAATAGTCCAGGCCAGATCTGGGCAATACAGTGGCTGCAGCACCATTCATGTGTTGTTTTTTACTAAATAATTGGAAAAGGAACAATGTATTTGTTGGGTCGTTATTATGGTTACAAAGCCAATTTCTCTTCTTACATGCTAATATAATTTGATTCTCTTATATGCCTTCTGTGGATTATATTATATTGCTTATGTTCTTTATTATCCTTATTCCTTCAAAGCTGTATGCAGGCCGCGTAAGATAGGTATACGTGGAGGTCCAAAAGGGAGGCCTATGTCCAGCAGTGGACGTCTTACGGCTTAGATGATAACGATGATGATACGCCTTCTCTGGGATTTTATGCATATGAAATAGTTCTGATTTGTCTTAAAGTAATTATATTACCGTGCACATGTAGGTAGAGTAATAAGTCTGCTCGGCCATGGGTGTTGCGTGCGATACAGCGGTACTCGCCAGCGTCGGCCCTTTCGGCGGCGCGTAGACGTAGTGCAGACCGCGTGCCTTCAGCTGTCCGGGTCTCAGTCACACGCCATCTATTAACATATAAAGTGTAGTGCCCTAACTATTACGAGACACAAACCAAGTATTTCCTATAGCCAGCATCCACTTTGTTATAGCACTCATTTTAAAAAGTATTTATTTGTTAAAATAATAATGTAACTCCCTTTTTAGTTAACACTTTTAATTCCATACAACTTTAAATCCAAATGCGTAAATCATGACTATTGATGAAAAATAGAAGTAAGACATTTTACAATAATAATCCATAAAACATATATTGTAAAAAAACGGCAAATCGGTAGAGTTTATATAAATAAAGAAAGCCTCTTTAGAATGCATGTTATCGTTTTTCTTTACTTGGTCTGTGAGGGATGGTGGCATTGATGATTTTGAAATTTATTTTTTAAGCACATATTTTTAGTTATGTTAAAGACTATATATATATATATATATATATATTTGTATATTACCGGATTAAGTATTCATATGATACGATTTGTATAAGACCATGTTGCCTATCACAAAAAAAATATATCATATCACAGTGGATATCATTTATTTTAAGTTTAATACCTGTAGTTATCTAAGTCGAGTCTGTGGCCATGGTGTGTCCAGTGTACGGTGAGTGGTGGGTCGCCGTGCGCTAAGCAGCTGAGCGTTGCACTTTGCCCGAGCACTGATGACGTGTTGCGGTTCACGTCACTGGACGTTCCGAAGTTAGCGGGTTCTGGTACAGACTAATACTATGTCTTTTGTTGGCATACAAGATCGCAGTTACGATTAACATTCTTGGCCGTTATATATCGAAAACTACAACTTCACGTGAATTTGACACACTTTAAATGAAAAAGAAGTCCGTAAAGCCCTAAGATACAGAAAATCATTAAATTTCGTTGAAACTCAAAAATAAGTCGTCGAATTTTAAACCAAGCATCAAAAAGCTAAACCTAGTTAATTAGTTAAATTTGTAGTACAGCTTTTTGTATAGAAGCATCACTTTTCTAACATAAAATAAATTTAGCTAGCCAAAGATTTTTAGAATTAACTTATTCTAAACGTTAAAGTAATTAATTAGTTTGAACACTGCAGGAAAATATTGTTAAAAGAATAGGAGAAAACAACTTTAAAAATGTACTAAAGAGAACATACCGTGAACAGTGATATTGACTTGTTTAAGTATCGGTGGACCAACTCCATTTTCTGCACTGCAACGATATAACCCCTGGTGGGAGCGTAATGCTGTCCTCGCACTCAATATGGCGCGTACAGGAGCCTCATTTGTCTGAATCACTTCGCTACTTCTTTCGGCAACATCCCATCCAGGTGTTGTTACTTCCCAACGCTCAGCACCTTCTACGCTGCTTGCTCCCTCTTCTATCAAGTACCAAAGTTTTAGTTTTTTATAGTATAGCTGGTATCGGAGCAGACGGATTTCCTTTATGGTAAAAGACCACTGCCGCCCATAAACAACCTTGCCACAAGCCTCGCTTTGGTTGTAATGCTCTCCCGATATCCACACTAATTCAGCGACACAGTACAAGTACGGTTTCACAGTGGTATTATGTAAGCCCGTAGAAACATTTCGCCGAGCCAGATCTAGATAAGATATAAGGTATAATTCCCCCTAGGAGAGATTCGATAGTCTCCTTGAAGTCCTCCTTTAAGATTAAGGACACTAAAGGACCACTAAATATAGCTTGTAAAAATGTATCGCCAATACCAGCCCACCAAAGCACGAATGCGGCGTCATTGCCTTTGTGAAGCGATGACCTCTTACAGTTAGAAGGCTCCGTCGGACGCTACATCATAAATATTTACGCTTTTCAAGGAAAAATTAAATTAATAACGATATATACATATACTTTGTTTTTTGTTATGTAGAAAGACTTGCTATACGAGTATAGTATTTTAAATAGGCTACTTACCAATTTTCTTATACCACGCAACGGTTGGTGCTGGAAAGCCTCTCGCAGAGCATTCGAGTTTCAGCGGCGCACCCAACAGCACCGCCGTATCAAGTGGTTCCGTCTCCCAGCTCGGAGCAACTGTTGAAAAAAAAACTTATTAAAACCCGTGTACGTTAAATGAAAAGTGGATGCTTAGAAAAGAAAAAGATAGAAAATATTAATGGAGGGTTAATCCTACAATATTTATTAGGACACACAATATATCAAACCACTACTTTTATAAGTTTATTATAAGAGTCGCACTTAAAACAATAATATTCTCGAGTTTTAGACGGCTGCATTGAATAATTGTAAACAGGAAAACATATCTTACTAAGGGCTGTTATGTTTAACATTTAAGCTATATTTGTTCATTATACGGTGTGTTCAAAAAGTATCGCGAATTTTGTGTTTATTCAAAAATTATTTCTTTATTCATGAATATCTATTTT
>JAAAKR030240679.1:0-10406 GCA_010014985.3 Delias pasithoe
AGATTCTGCCATTAAAGAGTTTTTTATAATCTCTAAAAATTAATGCATGATTTTCTTTCAAAATATATCTAATTATTATAATATTTAGGGTATTTTATTATAGGACAATTTGAAAGTGATTTTGTGAGTACTCGCTGTAATTTCGTAAAAATAAAACAAACATATTGATACGGCAGCACTGCGTAGTGCATTTTATTTTAATTACACTTAATAGTATTACATTTTTGAAGCCCAGCGAACATACTATGAACCGGTGCTTTTGTAATTAAAAATAATTTCAGATCTAAACAACATAACATATTCTTTGATTAAACAATAATAAAAATAATTAAGGCTTCTTGTACTGGCGATCTAAGCGTGAGAAACAATCCCAGGCGTTACTACCTCGAGGCCAAGGAATGCAACCTGATATTATATAATGTACACAGACCACTCGAAAGGAAAGGTCTAAAAGAATCACATAATGCTTAACTTCTATGTTTTAGAAGGTAGCTTTTTATATTTCAGAAATTCGGGGTTATTTATTTTTTGAGTAATTGACTATATTTGCTTGAATCTTTAAAAGAATAGAACTGTTTGCCTCGTTTTACTTCGTTTGCCCCCCTGTGAGACTCTTTGAATTTTTTAGTCGATTGAAGAGTATCGTAAAATCGGCTACAGCCGTAATCCATGGCCTTGAAACAGTATATAACTTGGAAATACAATAACATGCCGTGAAACTTCAACATTAAATCCGTATAACAATTAATTCAAAACGTTTAATTATATTATCTACTCGTTAAAAATTGTGTATAATATATCACATAGATAAGTTAGATTATACTAATATTTCATACCATTTTCACTAATCTATCTACAACATACAGCTATTAATTATTGTGAAGACATTATAAAATAACTATATACTAATCCTAAATAGACATACATTGTAAGTAAAGTCTTTTTTTTAATTTTAAAGAAATTATATATTTTTCAAAAAGTAATAAAATCATTACAAAAAAATTTTTTCAGAAAAATAAATAAAGTTACATATGAATTCGTAACAATATAAATAAGTTACACAAAAATGTATAAAACTTTCTTACACAAAAAGATTGATATGATAATATTTAATTATTCGTATAATATGTGTTGTATTGTCATTTTATTTATTTTACTTGCTAATCTAATGTCTATCTATGCATGCTATAAGGTGTTTAACTAAAGTAATGTTCTTATTTCATTAACTCCTCAAAAACAAATGATTTAAACAACAAGAATTAAATGAATAAATTGTGAACACGATAATTTAAAAATAAGAGTAAAGCCGTCCAGGAACGCTCTCAGTAACGCCATAAATGATAATTATACACCAAAACCATTATTCGTCTATATTTATAATCTATGACTGTCAAACTGGACCCGCGTCTTCATTAATAATGTTGAAAAAATTCTTCCGCACAAAAGGCTCATTATTTCAAGTTGACAAAACTTAAATTATATAAAAATTAAATTATAACGTCAAGACGACGTGTTAATAGCTTAAAATTTAGCAAAACAAGAAGTAGGCACGGAATTTTAGGCATATGACACTATTTATAATATTCAGTCACAAATAGTTAAGTGTACCGACGAACACTTTAAACAATTCTAAACAGTTACTAAAATAATCTATTTCATTGTTTAAATTTGCTATGCATAAACAAATTTTCATACTCTATTACAATTTATTGTATCAACTACGTCTATTTTCATAAGTTTGGTAATCATCTAAAATTATATTTTTCTACGCGTCAAATGCTTTTTAAACTCATCGATCTTGATTCCCTCTTTCTCGTTTTGGACCTAATATGTAAATTCAATAATTGTATTTGACCCTATTTACCTTAAATAAACGGCTATGGTACTACAATATGCCCATAAAGGCCTAAAACAAAACCCATCTTAATTTTACAATGTCTAACTCTTTTGTAGTTAAGGCTTTTATAAACTCCTACATTGATCTGAAATAAAAAAAACAAGTATTAGCTATGTTTTAAGCTTCTTTATCTTTATATCCTCAGTATATTATAAAGTCTATAAATTATAGTGGTAAAGCCACAAAGTAACATTTTTGCAAGAGAATTCAGGCAAGCGAGAGTTACACCATAATATAAATAGGAAAAGATTATTTAACTTTTCATTTATATTTTAATTTTTGCAAACATTTCTAAGTAAAAGTCGTATTAAGAAGCTACTTTACTAAGAAATATTTTAAAATTCAATAAAAAGTGACTTTTTATGTAGGTGATAAGTAGGTTTTTATTTAAATTATTTTATTTGTTTTTATAATTAAATTACTCAAAGGAATTTACATCTATGATAGGAACTGTATTGAGGCAAACTTACCATAAGAGATAAATTTAAAAATTTTAGCACTTTAATACTTTTTACAGATATATTGCTAAAATAAAAAATATATCTTATTAGCAAACATAACTAAATAGAACTCTGTCTCGGCGGTTTTAAGAACGCTACATACAATTTAAAAATACGATAAAAACTGCTTACTTTCATATTATATTAAACCACGTGAATCGGACATCCATATTTATTCCTCTCGTTTTCTAGCGGGGGTGATATTACAACGTATGTATCTCTCTCTTTGTAATCATCACCAGCAAACAGTGGCGGTGGGGGAATGACGTCACTATCCACTTCTTCTTGAGTCACTTCCTGCCTCTTCCTTCCCGGCATATAGTTCATGATGCACGTCACAGCAATGAGGAATAAGAAGAATACAAACACTACGTCAAACATGATGAGGAAGTTGACCATTACAAGTTGCATCACGCCAAGACATCACATCAATGTTCGGGAAACTTCAGGACATCTCCTATATGAGGTAAGCCACGATTCTGAAACAAAAACAACGTACGATCACAACGTACCTACTGCGCGTAAATCACTTTCATAAGTATTGAGATGTTTTGATTGGCTCAACATTATCAATGAAATGGACTGAAAAGTACTCTTCTAACTATATAAGGGTGCATTTAGTTAAATGTAAGGAAGGAGTTAAAGATCTGAAAGGAAACTCAAAGAGTCTCCTTTAGAAATTTAGCTACTGGGCGACAAAGGTTCCACATTATCTAAAATATTCTCTTTGATGTTCAGTGTTAAATAGTTAATGGGGAAAAATATTTTCCAATCTTGAAGTGTTTCGAGTAGTAATATGAACTAACCAATGTAATTCTAAGGAACTGAACTAGACTTATGTAATAAAATATAATAATGCTGGCGTACTAATTGCGCCGGTTCGTCGAAGTGATACCACGGACTCACAAAATACTCAGCGTGAAATGGTAGTAATGATTAAATCTACTGTGTGTTTCGTTAAGTGAGTGGCGATATCGGAGGCTCTTCAAAATAACGCTTAAGCGGCGTGAAAGGCCGACAACACAACAATGCGCGGACTATGGCGCGGTTGTCCATAGTCGGCAGTGTTCTATTACCTAGAGGAGACCCACTTGCTCCATTGTACGCTATACTATAAAAATATTATAGAAACTTGCGTTATTTTATTTTTATACATAAACGTTAAGCCGTGGCTCGTTTAATATGGAAGTGAAAATCAACGCGTATTTCCCTACTATTAAGGAGCGTATGTGTATACATTTTTCATTTGGCCTTACATCAGCTGTAAGGCTTTATTTCGATAGCCTTTTGTGCTCTTCTTTGTACGAGAACACAAGAAAGCAGTATTATTTGGGAACCCTCTAATCAGCAGTACCTTGTATTTTCCCGCTGACGACGCTGAGAAGATAAGTATTAGGGCAGGTTAGTATCATCTTCATATCTACTCTTACTTCCTACTTCAAGACTTTTTTTATTGCGGAAGTGTATTTCTCTTTTAATAATTACTATTTTATGCTATTTGTTTAACGGTTTATACTTAGTTTAAAGTTTTTTGTAGTATGTATATGTTTCAAAAATTATGTGCTCACAAGGCAAACTAAATATTACTCTATTTTATACTAAGAATAAATACAACTATTGTTTGTTGTAAAATCATAAAAATTAAAAAAAAACTGGAATATTTTCCAATTGATAAAAACAATGTTATAACAAATTCGTAATGAAAATTAAAATAATACATTCATAAAAATAATTTACTAGTATTTGCAACTGATCAAAAGTTTTTATTAACAGCGAAGTTAAGATTTAACAAGACGAAGTTACGTTCACTTCCAAAATGGAGCGGCTGTTCGTGGATTATCTTAATTATATAAACAAGATGTTCATGAATATTTAACTCACAACTTCTCTTACTTAATTTCTATACTGTATTTGATTGTACGATTAGTTTCACATCGTTGATAAAGGGCTGAGATTCGGTGCTTAAATATATGAATTATCATCAGACCTGATTTGAGGTACAGACTAAATTTATGATCAAGTATCATTACATCACCTAATTCTATTATTTAATTCTTTGTTTTTATTATTTTTATATCATATTATCTTTAAAGAAGCATTTTCCTATAAAAATGATTTACAATTATGTTGGTATTAATAGTGAAGTAGGAATGGGCGTTGAACAATTAAATTTAACGGAAAACTTCATTACTTTTAATGAGCAGAGTGTAATAACGTATTCAAGTGATGTCCACCAATGTTTTATTGTATTAATGTTTAAAATATTTACAAGACAGAAATAGATATTATTAGTTTTCTTATAATTTATTTATTGAAAAGATTTGCTTTTCAATTCAAGAGTCAACGCCGACTCGATTTTAACTTTGCAGTTTTTGGCATTTCAAAAATATCACTCTCAATACTGACGCCATTACGAAGGAAAAATCGTATAAAATTTAGAAAGTTTCCCTACATTGAAGTTAATGGATATTGGCATTTTAGCAAGTACGGCCGGAGAATTCAGCAAATAATTCAGATTTTCTGTGAAACGCTCGAGTAATATCCGTCCCAAACGTTTCACCAGCGGTCCCGAACTCAAACGACTTAGTCGCCTGACTTTTATTGTGTTCGATTTTTATCGCATAAATGAAAAATGAACGCTGGTTAATGTCTGATATTACAGTAATGCAAAATGATCTTAATAGATTATTATTTACTATATTAGCTCTTTTATGTTATTCTTTACGTCTCGTGTTTCTATGATACTCATTAAATGCTATAGCCTCATTCTGGGGTTGTGGGTGTAGAGTAATATTGGAAAATAGCGCTTAGTTAAACAAATTGGAGTATATAATATGTATACACAGATTACTATTAGTGTCATTACATATTTATTTCACTATTCATATTTTGACACTGTTTGTAAGCTTATATTTATTTGTCATATTATATCTAATACAATGAATAACTAAAAGACTACACTCGATCAAATTACATTCTTCAAACTTCCAGTGGCATATTGGAGTTATTGGTACGAATTATTGTAAATATTTCAGTCTAAAACAGTTAAAGGCATGGCTACGATTAGCTAGAAACTGTTACTACAAAGAATTTATTCCAAACCAACTGACTTCCTCTTAATCTTTGATACGAAAACTCGGACAATTTATTGAAATTAACAATTCTAATTCGTTTGAATGCTAACTAGTCCATTACTGTTCACTCAACCCATAAATATTTCATAATCTAATTTTCATTGTAATATATATTGATATCCAGAATACAAAAATTGCCGAGTCACTATACATTATAAATAGCCCTAATGCGAAAGCCTTCTATCCCCAAACTATTATATGAACTTGCCCAAGTTTCGTTAAAATTTAATACACTGTAGTACATGCGATTTTACGCTTATTAAATAGCACATGAGTTAGCGATCTCCCTTCTGCATAGTTTTGCTATTGAATAGTTGGAAACTCTGTGTAGAGGACTGTTTCATCTTGTGTAAATTAAACAGGTTTATGCCATGTGGCATTTTGTAAACTCAAAAATAATTATGAAAACAATCTCGATCTCCAGATCAAAAGCAATCATTTTTTAAAGATATTTGAATTGCTTTAATAAAAATATCTTTAACCCGACTCAATAATGGTCAAAGAAGTCTTGTAAATAAACGATCATTGCGACCATATCCCTGAGTAACTTTTAATTAAAATGTATTTTTTCATTGTGTAACATTTGCTATCTTTAATTTTTATTTAATAAGAACAATTTCGTACCAACTATAAGTGACCATTTAAATGTAATCAGTTTAAATTAGTAAAATCAGTAAAAAATACATTTAGTTACTGTTCACATCATTTTTTATAACCTGCTATGAAACAAATGATTAACTTTGATGACATTATACTAAAAAGTATAATACAACAACGAAGTAATGTGATACCTAATCTACTCTTTACTTATATTTCTAAATGAATATTAAATATTGACGAGATAAATAAGAACTTCTGTGATTAATGATAAATAATTAAAAAAGATATCACGCGCCGCGGTTCAGATACTCATTAACTTTATTAATGAGAAAGTCATGGTATTTTTAATTCGCAGCGCAGGTACGCCATATTCGCAACATGTCAATTACCTATTAACGAGTAACAGTTTGACCTCGTGACCTGAATGTTTTTATTTATACTTTGGGTAAAATCAGTAGTCCTTGGAGGAAGAAATAAGAAGGCTCTTTGTCGTAAAGTTCAAAGCGGTTAGTCTTACCCTTATAAAGATGCCTTTGAAAAATTTTGTTTAAAATCATTAATGCTTTTCGCCCGCATCCCTAATGGACCCCGAGTTAGTCTATAAATTTTTGTATGTGTTTTACAGATCATTATCATAAAACATTAAAGTAGATCTTCTGTTTCTTGCAAATTAAATTTTTTATTGTATTTCCCAAAATTTAACCTAGCCCTTTTTAATACTAAACTCTAGAAAACATTAATTGAACTGGCATCATTTTAAATTGATTAAAATTATATTAAAAGAACAAATTAAAAGTATATTAACCAATAAAAGCAAAAAAAATACTCGTCCAATTTCTAAAAACCTTTTACATTGATGGGGTGTTCTTAGTGAATATACGCATTTATTCATGGTAATGTCTGCCATGTCACGAATTAAAGCTTATAATAATTTATTCAAATTCTGCACGGACAAAGTCGATTCAGTCTATGTAAAGTAACATTTTGCTTAATACTTCCAGCGTTCGTTCTATTAAAACAAATGGGTTGCCGATCATAACAATGCTCGTACATATTTTTATTTTCTGAAGTAAAATGCTCTAGAAATTTTATTGAAAAACATATGAGCGTCGTGAAAGTTTATATTGGTAAGTGTAGTGTTTTACGAGGGATGTAAGTCTTGTACCTGGAGGCGATGGCACAGTCTTGTGGAATGTAGGTGGAATAAAGGAAAATCGAATCAAAATGGCTTTTATAAAAATGGACGCGAAGAGGATATTCACTCAAGGTTAAAGCTCAAAATTGCATGGCATTTCCGAATTGTAATAATGACAAATGCAATTATGTTAATCGTATTCACGCAGCATTAATAACATTTGCATATTTTAGAATTATTTGAATATTTTTTTAATTAAGAATGATTTTCGGTAATTTATATAAAAATGGTATATGCTTTAAATTATTCCTTTATAAAGAAATCTAAATGCACACAGACACATTGTATTTGATACAAATAAAACCAAAACATTTCTACACAACAAATGGAATCGGTACATAGTACATAGTTCAAATAAGGTTTAGAAGCTCTGTTTCTTGTTTAATATTGAGTTTAATTATATACGAGATGCAATTACAGATAACAATGTTACCTATTAACGTTGATAAATAACATAGCCATTGTAAATGCCATTCATTTGATTTAATTAAGAGCTACACTGTTTGATCTGTATCTGAAAATCACCTCACATTATGTAAGCGTAAAAGGATTCTAAAAGCAGTTTTTATTTTTTAAAAATATTGAGAAGAACGTTACAAAGTTCACTAATTTAATGGTTTAACTATTGGTCATCAATTACATTGATTAAAACTACACCAAGAAATAATTAAAAGTGAAATATGATAAAAATAATTAAATAAAAAAAATAATAATGTGTCTAATGATTTGTATATCGAAAAACATGTAAACATAAACCTAAAGTTTAGTGTTTAAGAAAGCACTTTCTCTATTTATTATTTAATTATAGCTTATAAGATCGGTTGAAACTTAACATTGTACATCCGCTCAAATTGATTCAAAATATAAGAAGATAAATACTTAGAATTATTGACTTAATTATAAAAAATGTTTCACTACAATATTTTTTTTACGAATGTTCTCGTACATTTAATTTTATACATTCCTATATCCATATACATTGATTTACAATGATTAGATTATTAGTTGAAAATAAGCTTAAAAACGCTAAAACTGTTAATTATAAAAACCATTAATTTATAAAATAGGTAGTTAAATTTTCTGCTATTTCGCTAATATTTATGAATGATAGCCATTAAAAAATATATCAATCATTATTACTTCAATACTACAAACCTAGGTGTTAAATATTTTTCTATATTTTTTATGTATAGTGTACTATGTATGTAAAGTATAACCGTTTGTGCCAGAAAATAAAAGTATCAAAAGATCTAGCTCGCATCTGTCAATTTATAATGAATAAGTAAAATTCTTTTTTCTGATCCTTTATTGTTCAACAATTTTGTAATGCGGCTATGAAAATTAATTGTCGGGCATTGAAAGTACACATATTTCTTATGCGTAAATCTTTGTTTTAAAACTTAAAATATACAATATTCTAAAATTATGTAAAGTATATTATGTACCTTTTATAAATGATACATTGGTCCAATCGCAGTATAACCATACATGGTGTTCTTTACGGTCACAATTCCGAAGTTTACACAGAGTCGGAAGAGTGCAGACTGTGACGAACGCGCCGGCCGGCGTCAAGCGGCTGACTGCCGGACCCCTCACCGCACTCGCAACAGTCGCAACCCTATTTTGATTTATAAACACCCTTAAGATATGTACTTTATTTTTGTCTGTACATTACTTGTACTATATAAAAAAGGTTTTCTCTAGTTCTGTATATACTATGGTTGTATGTGGAAATTGATATTGTCAATTAAGTTTAGAAATGGGAATATACAATATAGTTTTATTTAACCATATTGTTTGTGTAAGTGGAATCAATAAAACTAAATATTGAAACATTGTTTCTCTATTTATACGTATGTGAATTTTTTTATACTTGGTGTGAAAATATTTAGTTTTCCAACTTTATTTAGTGCATCAACATGAAATACATAGTCCATTTTTATTATTACATTGGTATCCGTTAAACTAGAAACAAATTTTGTAGACAATGAAAACATATTAGAATTGCATATCCGAAAACAATTTCCGGTAGGATGGACTTCAGCCATTCGATGAGACCGTATGTGGAACCAATCTGTTATGAAGCGACACTAAAAAGTCATTTACATTTTAACAATTAAATAAGAAAACTTTTTTACAATCAATCTTAAATGGGATGTTAAAATATTAGTAAAGTTAAGTTAAGTATATCAGTTAAGATAAAAAGATCTTTAGTTTTGGAAAAAACTTTTACATATAAATCTATATGTAAATGACATTTCATTATATCGCGGAAAACAGAACGGGTGAGACATCATCGCTGCCCATGGACAAAAGAGTCACGAGCTGTGCATTGGCTGTGTTGCTAGTATTTTACGCTGCTTAAGCGGTATAAGGTAGTTTAGACTCGTTAGTCTCCGGTATCCTCATTCACACAGCAAAACACAATATAAGCTGGTATTCTCGAAGCTCGTGGTATAACTCCGGACGAGTCGGTCATGTACCTACTCTATTGTATAATATATTTCATTACACTCACAGCAAAATAGGTTTTATCCGTAATTATTAACTATGAAAAGGTCATACTTAAATACTTACATACTTAATATATTGCTGTTACAGATATCACAAAAATTCGCCTTTGTATCCATGTGTAAAATACACCGAGAAGGCTGAAATAGGACCGTTTACTCACCACTCTTCGTATTGAATTCCCTTTATATCAATTTTATTACGTTGTACAATTTTATTAGCATGAAAGGAATAATGGACGTTTTTAAGTAGAGCCTATTCAGAATGCAATGAATACAAGTTCGGTAACTTCCTGCGGCATTCAAATAATATTATCACTGAAAGCCAAAACGTAAGTGTCAGATATGTCGGGAAATGTTCACGAAATTTAATTAAACTTGAATGGGACACAGATGGCCTCATCCTCGATTGTAATACGAGTATGAGGTCTCTATTGCTTTTCAAATATTAGATTCAACCAAACAATTAAACAAAAGCGATGTTGAAATTTGTTTTTTTTCCAATTAAAAAAATGGCTTTATCGGTTTGGCTTCTTGGCTTTGTTCTTTTAAAGTACAGCTTTTCAACCT
>JAAAKR030242511.1:0-10374 GCA_010014985.3 Delias pasithoe
ACCAGTAATGTTGTCAAATATTGTCTGAGTATTAATAATTTCCATTAGCAATAAAAATTTCTCTTGTTTGTGTTTTTATGAGTGTTTTAAAATGAATGCGAAAATAATAATCTTAAGACACAGTGACTTGAATCACTCTTGTTTTTAGCTTTCCAATTATTTAAAGTTATAGCAATCTCATTTAATATCGACAACATCGCTTTCCATTTTTTGAAATCTTGATTATAGTGTTGTCATTATTTAGGTTGCCTGAATGTGATTGTTAATATGAATAATAAAGCCATCCGTTAATTTACATTTCAAAGATATGAAATAATTTTATTTATAGGGTCAATTTAGAGAAGACAACTTCAACACAGCCATGGTTGTACTAAGTAATGCTGGTGAGGCGGCCAAAGGGGACCAGCGTGGACGCCGTGGAGGGTTCAAAGGGGGAAATAACAATTCAAATATATTTAACATTGTCAAGATGATTATGGAGAGGAATTTTGCCCCAGTCATCATATTCAGCTTCAGCAAAATAGACTGTGAACTCTATGCAATGCAGATGGCTAAATTGGATTTTAACACCAGTGAGTACTGAATGGTCTCATTAATTATTTGTTTTTAAATAATTAATCCAACTTTATAAAAAACATTATCTAACAAATCTACTTATGTATATTAAGAAATCATTTAATTTATAATGCATTTTAGTTGAGGAAAAGAAATTAGTGGATGAAGTATTCAAGAACGCGATGGATGTTTTGTCTGAGGAAGACAGAAACCTACCGCAAGTAGAGAATGTTATACCGCTCCTTAGACGCGGTATTGGAATACATCACGGAGGGCTTTTACCCATACTCAAGGAGATGCGATAGACAGCACTGATATTTAATGTGATCATTAAAAAAATCACTGGAAAATTGTGAAAATTGCGATCACGCTACATGAAAATGCGACGAAGCGTGTCGATTTTTAAGTTTTTGGAAATATGTCTATTACCGTTCAACTAAGCGACATAGAATTTTTGTTGTGCAACATCTATAGACTCACTTGTAAACCGAATTGTTGGCGTGGCGACGCTTTCCGTGGCGACGGGTTGCCACGCTACACTAAGGTATATATATGTTTTATGTGTAGTAGAATGTATTATATTATGTTTATATACTTGATAAATAATTAAAATAATATTAATCATAAAAAATAATATATGTTGAAAAGTAATTATATAAACGTCAATTTATATTTTATTAATATCAAATGTTTATATCACATGTATATAAATGTTTATTGAATAATATTACCATTTTCTGTAAGAAATTCGTAATACTTCATTTTTTTCACTAGGCTATATTTAATTCCTGTAATAATATTATCATTTATGCTTTTTACTTGTACACACACGATGTTTACATATCTGCCAGGCGTCCCATGACGGCTCCTTTTTTTTGGATACTTGATACTTCTCTCCCGGTATTAGATTATCCCGGAGTTAAGTATAACTATAGCCGACGTAACAAATTTTAGAATATGCATTCAGACGGGGAATCCGATTAAACAGTTCTCGTCGGCTTGAAGAAGCAAGTGTATCTAACGGTCGCGTTGTTTGCAGACTGTTATGGGAGCGCGGCTTCACGGGCGTCCACTTCCTGCGCATAACGCTGGCGTTCATCTGCATGTCCCTGTCGGGGTTGTTCGCGTGGGGCGTGGTCCACTTGTGCCCGTCGCCCGTTGCCTGTATCCTTGGTACGGGAGGTACGCTGCTCGTCTGCTACGTAGCCGCCAAGTGAGTAGAGACTGTACAATTTTTCTTTTAGGCTTATGCGGACAACGGAGCAGGTGGGTCTCCTGTATGGTAAGAGAACGCCGTTACCCACGAACAACCGCGCCGCAGTCCATGCATTGGTTGCGATGCTTTTCACCGCCGCTAAGCGACACTTTTTAAAAGGCCTCCGATATTCTCACTTAGTGAAACACGATAGAAGTACCGTTTCATGCTGAGTATTCGGTGAGTACGTGGCTCGAAGTTAGCCATTACTCATAAAATTTTCATTTAAGTAATAAGATTATAATATTATTATTACTTTAACCGTGGGAGAGCCTTGCTGACGAACAAACTCACCGAGCAATTGCGTCAGGAGTGCGCATACGCAGGATACACCGAAGCCCTTACGTTTACCTTGGTAAATATCTTTAATTTAGTCCAGTAGACGTGGTCTACGTTGAGCTTAACAAAAATTGGGGTCGACAATTCTAAGCAGAAAAATAATTTCGTTTTAATAGTGAAGAACTAAAATGCTGGCTTGACTTCTATTATCAAATAATCCTATCCAGCAATCAATAATAACATTTTTTAATCAATTAATAAAACAATCAATAAAAACTCTTTCGAGATTTAGGAATTGAGGCATATAGATTCAAAGTCAGTACATCTATTTCATATAATTAATGATATTACCGGGAGCTTAATAAATTATACCGCTTAAGTATCAGTTAACCATGGGTGGTCATGATCTCCCACCATAGGTAGATGCCATGTTTGACATTTTTAAACGCTGTAAATTATATATATATTTATCTACGGAACATCACTATTACCTTAAGAAATGGTAAAATAAATTCATTAGAAAACATTTATAGTAGATATTTTCTGTTGTAATGAATATATCAAGGAGTTTTTATGTTGCCTTAATAAAAAAATATTCATTTTTAGGGGGTCTTATCAAGAACCTGCACGTTTTCTATCTGGATAGATTACTGAGGCTATTTCCTGTATTGGCACTCGTGATTCTCTTCGAAGCATCGTTATATAATAGAGTATCAGACGGTGCGTTTTGGGATCTCGCGGGAGGAAGTGTACATAAGTGCAGAGCCTTTTGGTGGAGTACCTTGTTACATATCCAGAATTTTGTTAATCCAACATCGCAAGTGAGTTTACTGTCTACTTTTTAATGTGATCTGCGATTTATAACCTAGATTAACTTTTTTAACTACAATGAAATTATTATAAATTAAGCTTTAATCTTGTTGGGACGGAAGTGACGTTTATAATGTACGTATAGAAGTAAATTACATCAATAGTGCCAGAATAGAGCTTTGGCATCATGTTAAATAAATACATACAATAGATAAAATTTACTTTTTTTATTTTATTTAGACACTTCCAATATCTTATTTACGATAATATATTATTATCGCTGTATATTGAAATAGTGGCTACACGAATCAATATTTTCTTATTAGGCTTACGTATAACTGTTACGTATTCAGAGAACATGTAATTACCTCCAGCCTAATCGCCCGTCTGCCCATGAAATAGACATTATTGGAAGTCAATGTATATACTAAACTCTATAGCCAATGGTTATACGATTAAATATAGCGTTCGTGGGGTCAAAATAGGAGTCTCATCTAGTTAAGCTGCCTTTCGCCCATGGACATTCTTAGTCCTTTCCGGGCCGTTTGTCGGCCTTAAAGAGGTAAATACACTATTTTTTGAAGGGCTTTAAGTCGTATTAGCTCGGAAATATCTCTGCAGACAGCTGATTCCACGGTGTGGTGGTGCGTGGCACATATTATTTAAAAATGCTCAGTTGTGGAACGAAAAACTAATATAAAATATCATTCTCATTTCGAAGCTTTCCAAGTATCAGAATAACACAACTTTATTAGATTTACATACAATTTTAATAAAATATATTTTTTGTTAGTTTATTAATTCTGAAAATCTAATAATTATGTTATATATTTGTCTAAAACTTGCCTACTATAACTATGCACTGAATTTATTATGTGATTTTATTGTTCCGTTGTCTTATCGCTTTTTTTACTCAACTTATATAATATACGATAGTTTTTATGGCTGCTTGTTACTGTATTACGAAAAATCTACTAAACATATTTTAATAAAACTTTGCAATGACATAACTAATACAGCAAATCAACATATTAGCTATAATTTATGATGTATTTCTTTCGTACCTTTCTCAGTCTACAGCTTTTACTTGTTTCTTCTTAGTAATAGAAATGATTAAATTTATTTATTACTAGTGGACTCAGTTGTCGTCGTTCTAGCTATTACAACATTAATATAACACTACTTATTGAATTTTGGCCATTTTCCATAATGATATTGTGTAAAATGGCCAAAATACAATAAATAAGGTATATCGATTTGTCGTTATATTCTTTTCATTGCCTATTGTGCTGTACTTATATGTGACAATTCGAGACTTCGAATTTTGTTTTCCTCTTAAATACATAAAAATATAATCATTAGGATAATGCTAAGACATTTCACTAAATGAATGATTACTATTTTTGTCACTACTTATTTATAAATATTTTTGATAATTAACTTATTTCAACTGAATTAACAGAATTATGGAAAATATTTCTATACTTACTTAAGATTAAAATAATACATAATAGTTTGAAAATAGCTTGTTTTGCTATGACAATCAAAAATCGTTGTTTTTTATATCGTGTGTATTTTCAATGTTTTTCTTTATGTTGTATCAAGGCCGGTAAAATATTCTATCTCATAATATAGAGTTAACTTCTTATGTATAAAGTTCTCGTGTCACGGTGTTTTTAATTCTACTCCTCCGAAACGGCTTTACTGATTTTTACCAAATTTTATATGCACATTCAGTAGGTCTGAAAATCGGCTACTATTTGTTTTTCATACCTCTAAGTAACAAGGGTTGTTCACCGCTAAATTTTTTTTCTTAATTTTGGACAAATTTTTTTATTTTTAATTTTTTAAATATGGCATTATAAATATATACAACATATTTTTACCCATGGTCAGCAACCCCTATTTCTTAATAGCCAATTTTAGTAATTTTCATCCCGCTCGATAACTAATCAATTATCGTCTTTTTTTGTTAATGTTTTTCACTTTTTTTTGTGATTGACTAACTCGCTGTATGGCCATACGGCTTTCCCAGCTTAACGCGGACTGTGTGAGCGAGCAGGACAGCTCGCCGGAGTTAGTTTGTATACCGCGACTAGCGCAAGTGCGTTTCCTGCAAGGTCGAACCTCGGCCTGGGCCGTCGCGGTGATGTTTTTCACTCTATTTCTTATGCTCTATTAACTTATGTTTTATCCCTAGAAATAATATGGCAAAAAATCGTTTGCTGGGTCAGCTAGTATAATATAAAAACGATGAGATTCGTTATTATCTTATAACTTAAATTATAATAGTGAACACTTTTTGGTTATTGTAAGTCTTATATTTACGTGCCTATACAAAGTTCGGCCTTTTACTATATGATTTTACAATGATTTTCCTTTTATTGTTACAGGGCCGGGTATAAAAGGCACCATGGCCATATTGAACTGCCTACTTATTTCTTTATAAATAACACTTTTTAAAATATACCTTATTGAAATGGAAATAGGATTCAATTTTGTGTATTTCAACTTGTATAGATAAAGTCATGACTTTCACGCTTTACCTCTCAAGTTCAAGGAAATAACAGCCTTCGTGATTCGTTAGTTCTTGGTAAAGTAACATTATCAATCGTACCGCCGTTCGGGTTATTTTTGTATGATTACAAAACATTTGGAATTTAAAAAATAATAAGCTAATAGCTATTTTCCTCTTTAATAATAGCAAAAATAAAATAAAGAAGTTTAATCTGTAGCGGGAAATGTATTTCAACTATAAGGTGTCGTTACCTTTTGTACTAGGTATAATTGTAGTCAAAAAGAGATTGATTGATCGTGGCGTGGTTGTCTTTGGGCGGCGCGCGATAGCCCATCGCAGGGCCCAATTGTCCAATGTTAGCTGTCTTATTATTTTTTAGTAAGCCTATAGCTATGTGACTCTTTGTTCTACATCAATAATTTCTTCTCACACTTTTTAATGTGAAAATTGCAACTTACTTAATATTTTAAGTAAGTTTAAATAACATAATCCATAGGATTATTATTATAATTAATTATTTATTTAATTGGTTATTTTGTTTATGGATACGGTGGCATACGAGCCGGATAAGCTCTCACCTAGGATAAGCGGTCTTCCGCTCATGAACACCGCTAGCCTTTACAGGGCCGCGGATGCGTTTCCGGCCTTTAAGATATAGTGCGCTTAAGGTATGGTGCGCTCTTTTTTTGAAGGTCTCCAAGTTGTATTTGTTTGGAAATGCCTCTCCAGGCAGCTCGAGTCCACAGAACGGCATAGGATGCCTTAAAAAACACTCTGTTGTAGAACGATTCGTGATACTAATATGATACGGATAAATTCACAAACGCCTTCAAGGTCTCATGTATTGCTTTACTTATAATCGTTGATTTTTTTGAAACGGTTTTAAATACGCTATCAATCTCTTACAAATGTGCATTTGTTGTTGCACAAACGAGACAAAACACAAAGAAAATATCTTATTTCTAAGAGAGATCTTATTACATATGTGTAGGTTGTAGTGTAAGTGATAATTGACTTCGAAGCTCAATACATACACGTGTCTTATCAATTACGAATTATGCAGATAAATGTCGGTTTAGACGTTTACATTAGTAAACATAATTATTAGCTTCTGTAAATTAGATTCGCATATAGAATTCGTTCTCAGTAACGTAAGTTCTAAAATAAATAGCTCAATATTGAATAATATTCGTATTCATCATCATAATAATGATGATAGGTAGCGAACCTATTAGGTACGTCACAGACGAGCTTTCACCCACTGCGCCACTTTCTCGTAGTATTTAAATATATGTGAAGTTTATATCTCTAATATATAAAATTTTCGTGTCAGGGTGTTTGTAACTCTACTTCTCCGAAACGGCTTTACTGATTTTTATCAAATTTTATATGCACATTCAGTAGGAGTAGGTCTGAGAATTGGCTACTATCTACTTAACCCCTAAATGATAAAGATTTTTAACCTCTAAAAATTTTTTTTCATTTTTGGACAAAATTTTTGTTTTTATTTTCTTATGTGGCATGAAAAAATATATACAACTCTAAATTTTTACTCTCTTATGATGAAGCTCTACTTTATAATAGCCATTTTAGTAATTTAATCATTTTTCATCTCGCTCGATAACTGATCAA
The DNA here is from genome assembly GCA_010014985.3 of Delias pasithoe. Taxonomy (NCBI): domain Eukaryota; kingdom Metazoa; phylum Arthropoda; class Insecta; order Lepidoptera; family Pieridae; genus Delias; species Delias pasithoe. The sequence goes on from JAAAKR030242511.1 coordinate 7,050, forward strand.
TTGTCGCTTTTTTTGTTAATGTATTTCACTCTCTTTCGATTAAAATTAAAAAATTAGCTAGAACTAACTGCTAACCGGAAAACGTTATTTTGCCGGTTAGCAATAAATAAAATAAAAAAATATGTTGTAAGAAGTAACAATTTTGAAAATCCAATCAAAATATTAGATTTCGTTGTTTAATATCTGGACGTAAAACTTTTATATGTATTTACCACATCAACTTATTTTAAACGGACTTTGAAAAACAAATGTTATTGTTAATAAAGCTGTAGGATAGTTAAATTTTCTAAGCTGTCTTAATTACATGGTAATTAATAAGAAGTCTTGTGCGTTTTTAAATATTTAAAATATTTTTTGTTAAAGTGGTAACAGGAAGTACGGATGGCATTGGAAAAGAATACGCCAAAGAGGTAAGAATTGTTGCCGCGATTTTGATAAATATATTTTATTATTTTAAAGATTCGATGTATAATTCATATGAAATTAAAACAATATTGAATAGGAAGAGGCTGGATGTAGGCCGCTTCGGACTGGAATGCGTGGAGGTTCAAAGCAGAGGCCTATGTCCAGCAGTGGACGTCTTACGGCTTAGATGATGATGATGATGAAAGCAATATTCAGAGTTAGCCTACGTTGCTACAAATCTATACGAGAGAAATCATTTCTGTTGTAATTTACATTTAAAAAAAAAATTTTATGTTTGGCGATATTTTGAGTTGGGTACCGAGTTGCCTTAGAATATTATATTTTTCCCGCAAAGATTGCTAGGAGTGAAAGCGCATTATTCTTAGAAATCTGCTGACTGCGAAAGTAATATAAAATTTTAATAGATTTTTTGTCGCTGGAATTTTTAAATTTCCCATAATATTTTGTCATTCGCAGTTGGCTGCCCGCGGCTGTGAAATCGTTCTAGTTAGTCGTTTTTTGGATAAATTGAAAGCAACTGCTTCGGAAATACGTGAGTATTATATATTAACTTATGAATGTATATATGAGTATGATTAAAAAAAATTGAGAGCCTCTTAGCTAAGTGGTTTGTAAATTTTACCATGAAGTGAAGGGTATCGGATTCGAATCCTGGTCCGGACGGACAGTTATAGTTTAATTTATAATTTGTTCGGTTTCTGAAAGAGCTTCACAGTGGCTGGGTGAGGATCTTAATACTGTCGCACCCATGGGAGAGCCATGCTGAAGCACATGCTAACGCACTATTTGGGCTGTCTCGTCAGAAATGATACCACGGCCTCACAGAAAAATCAGCGTGAACCGGTAGTTGTACTTGAAGTGGTACTTGTACTGTGTTTCGCTGAGTAAGTGCGGATATTGGAGGCTCTTTTAATGCCGCTTAAGCGGCGTAAAGATGCACCAACGTAACCAATGCACGGACTACGGTGCGGTTGTGCATGGGCGGCGATGTTCTGTTAACATATAGGAGACCCACCTGCTCCGTTGTCTGCTGTACTATAAAATATTTTTTTTATTAAATGGTAGTTGTGGCGCTCTTAATGCCTATTACACTACACCATTTATTACCCTTTTAAAATGTATCGTGTAAATATTTTTTTCTTTTTAATTTTTCTAATTTAAATATGACGATATACGATAGAAAATAAAAAAGTTATTAATAATCGTTTGTCCACACAAATAGAAAAATATGAGCATTCAAATGATAAATCCAGTTTATAGAGATTATGGAAATACAAAAAGGATCAACAAAATTACAAATAAAAACCCACGTAAAATTTGTGAGAAATTAAAGAAAAGACAACTATAAATTTTTAATAACTCAGACATGATTACTAATTTTCAATAAATACTCTATGATATTCTTATATATCCATTACACCTAAGAAAATAGTTATCACTGAAAATGAGGAATAATAAAATTTGTCTTTTTTTAAAAAAATATCAGAATTTTGCGCAAATCTCATAAAACTTTACACATTCAACATATATGTATAATAAGTTATTTATTTACGTTTCCAGTAATACAACAATACAAAATAAGTGTAAGTTGATTACTCACACGTCGAGACTCAGCCATTGCAACTATAAGGTCTTCAATTTATTAAGAGCCAAACTCGAGAGCAGTTTGCTGTCCAGCGCTCTGTCTATCTATCGGCATGTTAACAACCTATCAGCAAGCAAAGATATCCGCTATGTGTGTGTAAGTATGGAAAAATCACCGACACTTATTAGGCACGCATGAGAAATTCTCACAACTTCTGTTACGTCAAGGCATAATTTCAGCGGTACAAAAGTGCGTCGAAGATGTACTCTACAAGGATACAGCGTTAACCGTGGCCTCCACGAAAGACTAGAGCAGATGCAAGCGATTCCTCCAAACGCTGTACAGCGAGACTGCCGTCTCCGCAGCACTTTACGCAACGCTCGTCAAATGCAATGCGCCCGAACTAAGGGATAATGTGTATTTGACGAAACCACGGGATGTGAGTCACTATTTAGGATATTATGTTTTTAATAAATAAACCGAATATTCGAATTTAAGAAATAAGCATTATAATAGGTCTAGTAACGACATTCAAATATAGTTTATCGCTTGTAAACAATCTTAAATTGCAGGGTTTATGGGCAGCGACGTGTTCTTATGTTATAAGAAGTCAATGAACCGACCACTGCTAATAGCTTTCAAACCGGAAGTATTATTTAGGTAAGTGCAATTTTATAATTTGCGGCCCTAGTTCACTCAGTTTTTTCATACGACTTCTCCTAGGTCCATGAGTGCTCTCTCGATCTCTTTACCGCAACCTCCGCCACCCGGGAACACACTTGAACTCTCCATTAAACTAATGTTTTCATTAAAAGTTTAACATCTTACCAATCTCTATTAAAGTTTGTGGAACTGTTACGAATAATATATAAATAATAATTTAGCGCACTGCACTAGCACAACTGGAAAGTAAAGCTGTAGAGAGGTCGATTGTGTACATGAAATGTATTACCAAAATAATATCAGGTGGTGATTAGTTATCGACGCGGATGCCAAAAATGCAATCTGTTAAAATTTTGTCTGTATATTCATTATAGAAACAAAAACCACTCGACGGATTTTACCGAAACTTGGTTCAATTATTTTTAATACTCCTGGGCAGAGTTACGGAAAGTTGTAAAACAAAGTGTACAATTGTATTTTAAACATTAACTTAGTCTTAAATACAAAAAGTGATTTCTCACATAGGACTTTATTAATACAAACATGGGAGACGTCTTTTCAAAGATATTAATTTCTTGATGTTACCACTGAACAACAGCTCAAGATCACTGATCAACCTTTGTGACAAATGTCTGCATCTGTTGACTAAAA
>JAAAKR030243407.1:0-10349 GCA_010014985.3 Delias pasithoe
TAATTCGTAACTAGCATTATTTATTCTGTTCTGTATAAGTCAGTAAGAACGATACGACTAATATACTTTTAATATTTCCAGGCCTCCTCAAGCCTATCGAGTATTCAACACTTGGATGGGTGATCCAGGAAAGCTTATTTTACTGGAAAGAGTATTGAAAGTCATGCAATCTCAAAACTTGCTTGGTATCGTCAATGAGAGTGGAAAAGTTCTAAAAAATGGTCTTCATGAATTAGAGAAAGAATTTCCACATCTTATAAATAGTGTTAGGGGTAGAGGCACCTTCTTGTCATTTAATGCATTGACGACTGAATGCAGAGACAAAATTAATTCCGATTTAAAGAAAAACGGTAAGTCTTGTATAATACCAGAACTTGTCTTGTCTCTTTTAGAACTTGTAATCCACTTCCTATACATGTTTACATTTCACTTTTCTTTCTTTACGTTTTAATTTACCATTGCCATGAATTTCCGTTTCGTTATTTTGACTGACATTATATCTATATTCTGATTTTCAGGTGTTCTCAACGGGACATGTGGAGAAATAGCAATAAGATTACGACCGGCACTTATTTTTCAAACGAAACACGCGGACATATATTTAGAAATATTGCGCAAAACTTTGAAAAATATTAAATAACTTTCCTAATTAAGATATTATTTGTTATGTAGTTTACTTCAATTAAACCATTCCATGTAGGTTAATATTTGTTTTACAATACAATCGCCGATTTAAATAACGCATAATAAATTACATGATAATTATAGAATGTTTGCTAAGCTTAATATAAATAATCAATTTGCTAATCTGGCACCAAACTATAAATATGATTCGTTTCCCCGAACAATTTATGAAATGCGTACCTATATGTTATACAAAGTAATTAATAAGTGGTCTTCCATGGTAAATATTAATTATCGTGCTACAATTAAAGATATATTTAAAAAATATTGTTATCTTAAGATATAATTTAAGTAAAACTCCTTATGTCTTCCATTTATATCAAGAAAATATTTAACGTTCTTTCGTCTTTTATTAAAAGTAAGAAAACCCTAAATAAAAGGAGAAATCTTCTTGTGTTGGATGTTCTATTTTTATAACTCTATTATTCATGTGTAAAATATAACCTAAGTTACTCCTTATTACATCATCTATCAGCCAGTGATAGTCCCGCCCAAATTGGTGCTGCCGTGGAACGGCAGCAGCAGGGAGATTAGCCGGAAAAAACAGAAAGACAAACAAAATGTAAAAAATATATATTTTGGTATGTGTACCGTATACATAGAGTGACCATATATCCTGTTTTGAACGGGGCTGTCCCGTTGTTCCCAAACAAAGCGCTGGTACGCAAAATTGTTCCGTTTAATGAAACAGCATGAAAATTTAAATCATGTAGCAACTTTGAAAGAACCCAAACGCGCCAACTTCAAAGGATTTGGATATTGCTGCTGCAGAAGGCGTCTGGGCTTATCATACTGTACAAAAAAAACACACTTCGTTCCAATGATAGTGCGTCGAAATTAATTCGACATGTTCTGATCCGAAATTCACATTCATTCGTTTCATTATCTAACACGCGCGTACAAAAGAAAATAGTAGAAAATGTTTTGGCGCGCTCAGCGATCGACAGTTTAAATGACGATATCAATAAGTCCAATTGTATAATAATTTTAAGCGACGCTTCAAACCACGGTAACAGGAAAATATATCCAATTAGCAAGTAAAAATTTTAGATACCCAAGAGCAACTAGGTGAAACTTCATAGATTATTTATATCAAGTAATAATAGATAACACTTTGACAAAAAAAAGTCGCGGCACTTTGTGGTTACAATGCTAATGTCAATAATGGGGGTGTAGCTAGGCAAGGAACTAACAATGTATTAGCAAAGTTACAATCATCTCTGAAGAAACCGTTGATAGGTATTACATGTGGAGCCCATATAATTCATAATGCAATAAAATCCCCTGCAGATGAGACCTTTAGATTATGAAATCATTATTGTAAATATATTTTAATTTTTTTATATTTTCACAGTTTGAGATGAATCTCTCAAGGAGTTTTGTGCTGAAGCTGAAATTTTTGTTGGAGAGAGTTTTAAAACCAAGAAAGAGTTTACCAACTTTTAAGACTATTTTTTGAGCATTGAAAGATGTTCCCAACTATTTAAAAACTGTTTTGAAGATCCTACCTCAGAATTGTGGGTTAATTTTTTATACATTCAGTCAGCAAGTTTTCACCAAGCTGTATTGAAGATTGAGGGTCATTATTCAAGATTATGAAAAAAGCTAATTAAATGTTAAGTTTTTAAGTTAACTATCTTTAATGTTTGACTGTTCGTTACTGTTAAGTTCTATAACTGAATTAACGATAAAGACTGTTTAATCTCAATAATTCAGTTTTATTTTTAAAAAGGATTATGATGTGACTGGTGTATCCAGAACTACTGTATATATAGTGAATACTAATTTCATTATAACTTATTCTAAATAAAAAAAATAAAAAGTTGTGTCTATTTTCATTGTTCGCCAGCTTAAAAACTTGTCCCATATTGAGTTAAAAATAAATGGTTACTACGTATACATTCACATGCATGTAGTAGAAAGCGATTGTTTTAATATTACAAGTAGACCCTCCCATTTTATTTTATTTTTATAGTAATACCTTTTGATATTGGCTGTGCATACTTCAACAAAGTAGGATACCATTCTTATATTTTGCTAAAGTTTTTGTATAGTTTTCTTCTTCCTATGTGATCTAGATTTTGCAAAGTACGCCAGAATGTCAATGTCAACCACAGAGAAAACAAACGAGATGTCGAAATCGTTTTCTTCTCTGTACGATGATTGTGTTCTAGAAACCATTTGGACGACAATGGAACCATGCTTTCAACTCATTCGCACAGTTTAATTTTTTTTTGAATGATTAACTCACTGTATGGCCATACGACCTTACCAACTTAACGTTGATTGGGACTTTCCTGCCGCCGCGCCCCTGTGTCTTTTATAAACCGCCGCGTTAGGGATATAAGAGTAGCTAAACTCACCCCGGTGAACTCTAGACTAGCCGCTCAGTCGGCTCCCGCTCCCGCAACGGTCCAAGCTGAAGTTTGTGTTTCATAGAAGGCTCCCTTCCGCTAGTCGCGCCTAAAATTAGCCGTTCTTAAGAAAAAATATCGGAAACGCAATAAAGTATCGATACAGGCAGTGAATGTAAAAAACAGACCGAATGGAAAACTTAAAAACCAAATTATAAAACAGAAAATCGAGTCAACCAAAAATAAAAAATACACAAAGCATAATTTGTAAAAAGAAGTAGGTTTAAGAAAGTATTCCTTTTTAGAATTTTTAAATCTTTTCGATGATACTTGCATGAGCCGAGGCTCGTCCCGAAAATTATTAATTTAGTTTTGCCCGCAACCAGCCTAAAGCGGACTTTAGGGACGGGACGAGGCTCACCGGTATTTAGTTTTGGCCACGACGAGCACAAAGTCGCCTACTGCGAGACACGGACCTCGGCTTGGGCTGTCTCGGGATGTGGGCCACCTGGGCTGCCAGTCGGAGAATCACCGAAGTGGGCCCTACGACATAAGTTGGTCCTCGCCCCCGTTTCCGGCGGGGGCGGTTGTTAACGCGGTCTCTATCACAGAACCCTATCTGGTGTGTTTTGAGTGAGTTTGTCCTCACGAGAGGCTAACAGTTCGTTGTTGGCTACGGTGCTTTAATCATCCAGATCCTGTAAGACGTCGAGCGGCCTCCGATGCCGCCCAGCTCTGGTAAACCGTAGGATGTATTTAGTACTGTTTCACACCAACAGGTTGGGATGCACTTTGGCTTTCGTGTAATAGCGGTCAGTCGCCTGCACTCCCAATAAGCACTGTTTATTGCATATTTCTTATTTATATTTCGATTTTATTAAATTAAGCGATACATTTTGATCTGTTCTGAACGACCGTAATTGCAGCACGATTGACTATTTCAATATTGTATTTAAAAATATTTTTTTCATTGGCTTTCACGCTGTTAGCCAGGGTGCCCATTGAAAAAAAGACCGAGGGGCGAGGAGCGAGCTTGCAGATTCGGCGAAGCATTTAAGCTGTAGTGACGGTGTTGTGCATAAATATAGTTAACGTGGTGGGATTCCGCCCAGTCGAGTATTAAAATTTAAACTGATTTTGTAGATAATTTTTTACAAAAGTTGGCGGCACTACGCGTATTTCACAGACTAATAGTATGTGATGGGTACTACAGGTGTTTTTGTGTAAATTTCTATTTTCTATTGTCTAGACTCTAGTACACTTGCATTTGGTATTCTATTAATTTTATGAAAATTCTTTAATTTCTTCGCTTGTATTGATACCTAAAGTAAACAATAGTCTTTGTGTAAATGGAGTAATAGAAACCCAACTATTCATGAGTGCGTGAAAAAAGGAAACAAGAAGAGACCATCATTAAAAAATTACAAAAATACTATAAAATGGTGAATGGTGATACATACTACCTACATAGTGACATTTGAGAGGTTGGATTATAAAAGGCGTTTAAATTTTTAATCAATAGCTTACAGTGTAAAAGAACAAATGCAAAGGTATTTAATATTACATAATATAACGTTTAAATCTGATGCTTTTACAAGATTATTAACTATATACAGATGTTTTTACAATTGTATCATGTTTTCGGTTTGGTGGGTATCCTACTTTGTGTAGGTGTATTCAATGATTTTTCTCAAATTCGACGATATCTTCTTGATTCACTATTAAAATAAGTTTGATTTGTGTCTTAAATATCAATTTTTATATTAACACATATATGAATTATCTCTTCTCTCTATCCTCCTATTTCACATTTTATTAGAAACCTGTTGTTAATAATTTGTGTTTCCATTAACTGTATCAGATTGATTGTTATTTATTACATATTTTCTTCTTTTTTAGTCTTATATTATTTTGATTGTGTGAATAAACTTAAAGTGTCAACATATCTTATAGATTGTTGAACAAAAAGTATTCACTTTGCTGTACAATAAAACCTTAACACTTTTTGCCCATAAATAATGAGAGAAAGAAAAGTTGTTCATCAAGATTAGATTAATGTCAATTATGAAAGTTATTAATTAGACCTGTCACCTTTTAGGCATTTTTGTGGGTATGTATTTTAGTGATCATTTTTCAAAATTTTGGAAATATTACCAGATACCCAGTTCATGCAGCTAAAAGTTTTTACATTTACAATAAAATATAGTTTTACCCTTTTATTACTTCAAAGTAATGCTGTGTATAATCCTTGAATAATGATGTGCTTATTTATTTCTAATATTCTGCCATAGGTATAATATGAAACAAGCATTATTCACCTTATTAAACCAGTTTACAGTTATACTAATAAGTTAATGTTTTATTTTCAGATCTACTTGAATACCCCTTAAGGGAAGTTAAAATGGTTGACTACTATAGAATACTTGGTGTTACTAGAACTGCATCCGATGCAGAAATAAAAAAGGCGTAAGTAATTCTTTAATTTGTGCATGGTTTGAACATTTTAATCTATAAAACTTTTAACTATTTATAGAGTTTTTTTTACTACTATATTTTGAATATGTACAACATAATCTAAGTACAACATAATACAAGTTAATAATTTTCAAAACTATTTTAAATTTTGCCATTACTTAGAATTATGACCTAAATTTATTATAATTTATATGATATTGTAATGGTGAATAACTTTTTTCATTTGATATTAATTTCCTTGTATTATATTCAAATACTCCACCATTCTAAGTTCTTCACCATTCTCTTTTTTTTTCAATTCAAAATGATTTGAGATCCTTAAGTCATAAGGAATTGTTTAGTGTAGTTCATGTAGTTTTAATTGTATCCAATGAGGATGAATAAACTGTGATTTAACTTTGTATTACTTATAAATTTTAGGTACAGAAAGCTTGCTCTCAAATGGCACCCAGATAAAAATCCTGACAATGCAGATGAAGCTAATAGAAGATTTAAAGAAATATCTGAAGCATATGAAGTTCTGTCAGATGGTAAAAATTAACCAATATTTTTTTTTAATTCCTGAAAATTCTTAATACCTAATTTTAGAAATTAGGAATATACGTGGTTATGTTATTATGTGTTTAGTTTTTATAACAATTTAGGTTCCACAATGAATAGAAACTCTGCGAATATTCTCAGTCTCGGGACTGTTCTATGATTTTCTAGTGGTCAAAATTTATCTTATTTCAAAGCTCAAAGATGGGAGATAGAGGTTTACTAAACTATATAAATGATCAATAGCACATTTTTATAATATATGTATATCAATTTAATCTAATCAAAATATAATCTACTTCTGTGCTCTCTGTTTTTCTCTTTAACTGTTATTTATTTATATATTATACAAACACAATAACCTATAAAAAGTTCAATATCTGATATTACTTATTGGTGGCTGTTATGTTTATTGTTAATACTAAATAGGAATATTATACAGTCTCTTTATAAAATACAATGTGCACTTGATACTTTTGACACATGAATTTTGTTAGAATGATATTAAAGAGATCACAAAATATTGTGTCAAAAATAGCATGTGTAAAGAAACTTTGTTGTTGGGTAGTGAACAAGCGGAAAGTTTATGATGCCCGTGGATCAACTCATCATGGCCACAGATATCAGAGCAAGAATGGAGTTAATGGCCATCGACACTTTAGCTTCAAGGGTTTTTTTGGAGACACGCCATTTCATCGTTTCTTTGGTAGATTAAAATTTCTTGTAGGGATTTTGCTTAGCTATTATTTGAATATTATCATAACCTACAACTTTGATTACAATGAGCTTTTCGAATATATCTATTGAAATAACAATATGCTTTAGGTAATATAACAAAACAGACCTTGTCTGTGTGCATGTAATGATACTATTCAAACTTGTGTTACACCTAACGTGTTTACTTAGTGTAAGCTGTTTTAAATATAAATTAACAGAATGTTGGATACAAATAATTTTATAACATGATTTGGAAATGAGTTTGTGTGGGTTCTTTAACACAATTTAATTGAATATCGTTACAGCAGTAAGCTTTTTTTCTGCATAATATATATAATTGTAAGAAAACTATACATTTATTTAGCGTTTACATTGAGCTCATGTGCTAATCTTATGAAAATATTACCTATATTAATTATCTTATTATTCAATATATAATAAGCACATAAAGACAGCCATCATGGCGATGTTAAACTAAAGGTATGGATTGTGGATATACTCCAAGTTTTTGGATAAAAAATATAGCAAACTAATGTATTTTTTACTACCATACTTAATTACTGTTAACAAATATCTATTACAAATTTTACAACTGGCACTTATTATTTTCTCTGGTCCCAGACATGTGATCATATTATTTGAAATTAAGCATATAGCGGTTGCTTTTATATTTCTGAATATATTTAATTGTGCTATGACTTATCAGGTTTGATATCTACAACAATTTTTCATTTATTCCTATTCTTACTGTTTATTAACTTTATTTCTTTCAAATAGAGAGAAAACGTCGCGTGTACGATCAGTACGGCAAAGAGGGTCTGAATAGCAGTCGTGGGCGTCGATCAACATCTGACGAAGATTATGACTTCGGCTACCACAGCTTCCCATTCACATTCCGCGATCCAGAAGAAGTTTTTAGAGAATTCTTTGGTGGTTCCTCATTTACTGAACTCTTTGCAGGTAAACATTTTTTGTTGATGAATTCTTTCAAATTTAAGTAATCATGTTGGTAGTAGATCATGAGTCCAAATGGAGACTAGACGAGATCTACGTTGGACGTAATAAAAGTGGGGGTCTGCAGATGGAAGTGAGGATGCATGAAAATTAATTTGATTTTGACACTGAAAAACTAAAATGTTAGCTTGACTTCTCCTATCATCAAATAATTAACCTTATCAAGCGATCAATTCTAACCTTTTTTTCGAAAAGTGTTAATTCGTCATTGTTACTCTAATTTTTAAGATCTCACTTATTTCGAGATTTAGATAATGATAGTAATGTAGCTACATGGGAACCAGTGTGTTAGACGCGAAAGCTGGTGTAGTTTTACTCTCGGTTGCTTTATACAAAAATAAGTAAATTTAGAAATAAATTCATTTAATAGTACATGTTCATAAATTTTAAGATACATCATTTGAATGAAAGTGAATAAATTGTTGACTTTAACTTAAGCAGACAAGAAGCCAATCGTATGTGTTAAAAGCTAATATGATTATTGTCTCAGATATAAACGGGCATGGTAACCAGAGACACGGACGCCGCAGTCACCACCCAAGCACATCCCTAACTTCATCTCTGTTTAACCCGTTTGGCTTCGGAATGCAGGGACTGGATGACATTTTCGCCCACGCAGCCTCTAATGGCAATGCTTTCACTTCTTTCTCGACATTCAACAGTTCACTGGCAGGTCCTGGGAGTGCTAATATGAGAAGTACTACTACTACTACCCGCACAGTCAATGGAAAGAAAATTACTACTAAGAAGTAAGTATTTTTCATTGATGTAAAATTGAAGAAATTTTTATCTCGGATGTTTAAACAACTCAAGAGTATGTTTTCCCTTTAATCAAATAGAGTTCACGATATCTCTTCATTTATTAAACAAACTTTCAATTAAATTACAAGGTAATTTGGTGATTTATAAAATCAATTTAAAAAATTTTTTCCAGAGTAATGGAGAATGGACGCGAAACAGTAATGTCTTTCGAGAACGGGGTCCTAAAATCAAAGACTGTAAATGGTGTACCTCAATCACTGACTTACAGTTAATTCAATTATTTTTACTTTTCCAAAAACTGATTCATGCTATCATACTCAACGAAACAAGGAGAAATATTTCAAACATAACCATACAAACCTACGTTTAAAACAAATCGTTGATTTATTATTAATCATCATAAATACACAAAACCTCTTCATGTAATAAAAACTAACTATTTATACTGTGTTTTGCTCATATTAAGTTCACAAAGTTTTGTCACGTTGTTTTGATCTCGGCTCCTGGGTGAGAAAATATTTTGTATCTTGTGACTTGCGTATTGGAACATTTTATTGTTGTAACTAGAACAAACGACACTTTGCCGTTTGAGCTGTGTAGACGGCTCACTGACCGATAGCGTCTGTAGGTTGGTTTCACTTTATCGTTGTCGTAAAATGTAACATCCAAAACTGGCATCATGTAGCTAGTTTCTATGTTAATCGTATAAATTACCGATCTAGTTATTAGCATTATATCACAATTTTTTTTGACGTTTAATGTATATTAGGAGCAATTTGTTTGACACAATTTAACACCGTTTTTTATGTGAGAAGTACCATCGCAAAAATATTTGTACTTTATTGAATTTTTATGTATAACATAACAGGTTTACGCAAGCTTTATTATAATATTTGCTGTAGTTTGTAAAGTTGGCTTTTCATATGGTAAATTGCTTTTACTTAAACCAAATTCGTGACTAGTGGGCAGTGAGACTCGTTAGGTTTAGTTAATATGCTTTCATACAATTGTAGTTATATGAAAACAAAAATAAATGACTTTTTCAATAGGTACTTAATTAAGATCTTATTCATTATGATGTAGGAATAGTAAAAATAGCTCCAAAAATTTTCTCGCGTTATTTTTTAACATTTCCTTGAGAAAATAATGAAAGAATACTTAAAAAGAGTAATCATATCCTTTATATATGATTGCTATACCATTTCATTATGCCATTAGATATTAATATAACAAGTAAATAAATTTCTAAGCGTTTGTGTCCAAAAAAAAGTTTTTGTTAATTAGAAATGAGCACTGCAAAAAAATACATTAATTAAAATTATAATTTGCTTTATTATTCTAAGATTTTTATTCAAGCAAATAGCTCGAATGCCCAGGTTCGATAATTTATGTTGAGACATAAATTATTCTAAATCCTATAGACTTATTCAGTACATAATATTTGTTTAAAGACAAAAGTATGCTAGTAAACAGTAACTTAGCAAGTACCTAAAATTCAAGTCTGCCATTTTATTAATTCCCTGTTTTCTATATTCTTGGTCCTTTTATAACTAAACACCAAAGCGTGCTTTGTAAGTGAGATGCATTACATTTAGAGGTTTTTCCCCATTAGTGATGTTTTTTATTAAGAAAGTAACGTTTTTATTACTGAAAGAAATGTGTAAACATAAACAGTGATTTATCAAAAGACAGTTGCTGATAGAAATCTCCAGTACTTTTGGGCCCTGAAGTATCAATTATTCAACAAAGGAAAAAATTTCCCAATCCATAATATTTTCCTTGAATTCTGTCTCCAATAGCAGCATA
>JAAAKR030243733.1:0-10348 GCA_010014985.3 Delias pasithoe
GCTGTATTTGTATGACAGTTTAGATACAAGTTCAGAATCATGTTTAGAGATGCAGCATTCCTCTGCTTTTGCCTTCATTCAATTGCTCGTAGCTTTGTGTTACTTATTTTGAAAAGCTCCTTACGTAATACATAATGACAAATTATTAGGCTGCGAACTTCCGAACTAATTTGGCGAGTGTTTACCGTTAGCACCTGTCACTAGTAACGGGATAACTGTCTAGAAGCAATCCACGTATCGACTGTATTCTTTCTTTTAAATTTACTAAAGTGTAGCGATTAGTAAAAGTCGAGATGCTATCTGTTGACCGAGAGGTACGCCATCGATCTGTCAATTGAATGCCGTCTAAGGACAGAATTCAGAAAAATTGTAATACTTACAAGTATTATAAGACCAAATAAGTTCCAATCTACCGAAACGAATGCAGCTTACAGTGCGCCATTTTCACCATACTTAGCGGTTTAAAAAGTCGGCAACACAACCAAAGCCTGGATTGTAGCGCGGATGCACATCGGCGGTATTAATCTCTTACCATCAGATAACACGCATTAATTTTTAATTTCCAACTTCACCATACTTAGCGGTTTAAAAAGCCGGCAACACAACCAAAGCTTGGATTGTAGCGCGCATGTACATCGGCGGTATTAATCTCTTACCATCAGATAACACGCATTAATTTTTAATTTCCAACTTCACCGTACTTAGCGGTACTCACCTCACCTCACCGTACTTACAAAACGTTTGAAAACGGTCAATTTGACCGTTTTCAAACGTTTTGTAAAACTTACACATTTTTAAACGTTATAATACCGTTATCAAACTATATGACAATTCTTAGAATATGCATATAATATGTTGGTCACTCTTTACTTTTAGTTATTTTTTCTATTTTCCCAAAAAAATTTGTTATGTAGCCTAACTACCGCGGTCGGTCAATATGACCGGTGGGAAAAAATGTTCTACAGTTATCTCAGAGAAATTTTTTTTACAGTTATCTCAGAGTCGCTTTCAAGTGAAAAGAGTAAATAACAATAGTATTGATTAGTCTCAACTTCTAAAGAGTTTTTTATGCAATTTTTTTACAATGGTTTATTTGAAGGAGATAAAGGTAAAGTAGGAGGTAAAGTATCAAAACATGGATGTAAATTTGTTATTCCTTACATAGTGTAATAATCTTTTGTAGATATTTACCCTAAAAATGTCAAAGCATTTGAAAATTACAAATTACCTAAGAAATATAACGGACATGGAAGAAGAATTGAAAAAAACATGGAAATAGATCAAGAGCTATTTACAAATGAATTGGAGTCAGAAAGCGATAGTGAAGAGGAGAATATTATAAATAAGCGTTCAGGGCAGAAAAGAAAGAGGGTTATATTGACATCCGAAAGTGAGACAGATTTAGAGGATCAACGCATCGAAACTGCTGCTGATGGAACAGTCTGGGAAGAAATAAACGGAAGACCTAAACCTGGCAGGTTACCAGTGCATAATATTTTTAGGGATATGTCAGGACCAACAGGATACGCTAAACGATATATAATGAAAGGACAAATGAAGACGGCATTTACTCTTATCATTGATCAGCGCATAATGCATCATATTATAAAATGTACAGAAGAAAAAGCATTTAGGGTGTTGGGGACTAAGTGGGAGCTAAATTCAACAAAACTAGAAGCATTTATTTCTTTGCTATATGCTCGCGGCGCATATGAGGCAAAAAATTTGGATATCTCATATTTGTGGAATAAAAATTGGGGACCCGCTTCTTTTTCGAAAACAATGAGCCGAAACGATTTTACAGAAATTATGAAGTACATACGTTTTGATAAGAAGAGCGAAAGAGGCCAGCGTTTACAAACCAATAAATTTGCTATGATATCTACAATATGGGATCGATTTATTGAAAATTCTCAAAATTGTTATAAACCTGGTGCATATATTGCTGTTGATGAGCAGTTATTCCCGTCGAAGACCAGGTGTAGATTTACACAATATATGCCAAACAAACCAGACAAATTTGGAATAAAGTTCTGGTTGGCGTGTAACGTCAATAGTAAGTATATTATAAATGGGTCTCCCTATTTGGGAAAGGATGAAAGGAAAGATTGTTCAATTTCACTTGGGGAGTTCGTTGTTCTAAAGCTGATGGATCCTTTCACAGGATGCGGAAGGAATGTAACAACAGATAATTTTTTCACGAGTGTATCATTAGCCAAGAAATTACTTGCAAAAAATACTACAATTGTTGGAACAATTCGTGGAAACAAAAGAGAATTGCCAAAGTTAGCCAAAGAAAGAAAAGATAAAATGGTTAGATTTTCAAGCAAATTGTATAAATCAAATTACATCACTCTTACAGTGTATAAAAGTAAGCCGAAAAAAAAAGTGCTTGTCCTAAGTTCCAAACATAACTCAATAGAAATAGAAAAAAGCAACAAACGTATACCGGAAACTATTAGATTTTATAATAGTACAAAATTTGGTTTAGATGTGGCAGATCAGATGGCAAGGAAATACAGCGTGAAGTCGAAAAGTTGTAGGTGGCCACTTCAGGTTTTTTTTAACAATTTGGACCTAGCATGAATAAATGCCTGGATTTTGTATAAAGAAACGACGGGTGAAAACATTTTTTATAAAGAATTTTAGAAATTATATAGAAATAAATTTGGACGAAATTTCATGAAAATTCTTTATTTTATATACATTTAGCCACAAATCAACCATTATCTGCACTGAATAATAAAATTGATAACCTTTTTAATTACCGGTCAATTTGACCGCGCGCGGTAGGAATAGGTATACAAGAATTGTCGGTAGGGGTTTAGTGTTAAATCAACTCTTAAAATGCAACGTGCAATAGAACCCTCGATTTTAAACTCGAAAAAAAAAGGACTATGTGAAAATTCATCCATTTTCGTAAATCCATTAATGATAGAGCCATACTGACACACCAATTAAGACGGCTCATTCAGTTATTGATAGCCAATTGTTGCGTCAACATATGCTTAAGCATGGCCTCCCGTGAGTAACCCAGTTTTGAGACATTCACCCGGCCACTGTCAAGCCCTACCAAAGTATTCCAAGCTAGTTCTGTGAGTCTAATATCACTCCGGACAAGCCGGCCCAATTATGGAGGCAGCGTGGTTCTCCCACGGGTGAGACAATGTTGAGGCACTCGCCCAGCCACTATCCAGCCCCTCCAAAGTATACCAAGCTAGTATTGCGAGCTTGCTATCACTGAGCGAGCCAGTCCAATGGCTGCGTCAGCGTTATTGAAATGCTCTCATACTTACTGGTGTCCATCACGATTTCCGGTATATAGACGTCCAAGTTCAGAATATATCTCTGCATGATGATGCCCTCAATAGCCACATTCAAGGTGTCCACGACAAAAGTGCTGAGTTTCTCGATTTTGGTATCTCCGATTTTGATAAATTGCCTGCAAGTAGACGTCTTATATACTTTGTGAAGGTTATCTCTGCATCTCTTTTTGGAGAATAGAAGACAGCGGTACAGATGGGTCTTCTATATGGTAAGAGAATATCAGCCATCACCAGCTGTGTCACATGCAGCTCGTGCTGTGTTGCTGGCTTTTTACGCAGCTCGAGCGGGATTTTTAATTTCCGATATCGCCACTCAGCGAAACAAAGTAGAAGTACCGGTTCACGGTGAGTATTTTGTGAACTCGTGGTATCATTTCGGATGTGCCGGTCCAATTAGTGTTCAGCTTGGCTCACCCATTGGTAAGACAGTGTTAAGACACTCGTCCGGCCAATGTCAAACCCTTCCAATGACAGAATAAATAATTTCTATTATGATCAACGGATCAATCCAACCACGGTCGTTTGTGTTGCTGGCTTTTTACAAACTCAGCAAAGAACACTAGAAGTACCGTTTCATGTACAAGTACCGTTTCAAGGTGAATATTCTGTGTACTCATTGTATCGCTTGTGTGTGTTACCAGTGATGAGATATGGCGCCGAAACCTGCTCTCTCACCATCAGCCTCATCTCAGAACTCAAGGTCGCTCGAGCAATGGAGAGATCTTTGCGGAGTTTCTCTACGCTAACGAATCAGAAATGAGGAGATCCGTAGACGAACCATGGTAGCCGATATAGACCGCCGGATTAGCGAGCTGAAGTGGCAATGGGCAGGCCACTGCATACAGAGCAAATGGCTGATGGGGCTGAAGAGCGCTAGAGTGGAGAGCACGGACCGGCAAGCGCAGCGTGGGACGTCCGCCCACAAGATGGAGAGACGACCTCACAAAGGTCGTTGGAAGACGCTGGATGCCGGCCGCTTCGGATAGATGTTCCTGGAGGTCCAAACGGAAGGCCCACGTCCAGCTGTGGTCGTCATGCGGCTGATATGATGATGATGATATGCTTCAGCATGACTTTGGCGAGAGTATCGTTCAATTCAATTGACTACTATTTATTTACATACCCAGGTGTGCCGAATATCTCCTCCCCGATTTCCAGAGGGCCGAACCTCAAGGGATCCAAGACTGGGATCGTATCACTCCCATTCAGCATCAGATCGCGTAACTGGTCAATCAGATCGTTCAGAATGTCTTCAAATATGCGACTCTTTTCAGAAACACCTGTGAAATTAAGTGTATTGTCTAAGGAGTGGAAGAGTGTGGTTTTTTTGGAATTGAACTCGAAGAAATGCATCTCTCGTGCGAGAGGAGAGGAGGTAATCGGCGGTCCCGGAGTATCGGAGAGGAAAAGTTTGTCATTCGTGTCCAATGGCTCTCGAATCGGTAAGACTGGTATGACACTCGCCCGGCCAATGTCAAGGCCCTTCCAAAGACAGAATAGAAAATTTCCTTTATACCGTACAACGGAACAGCCCCACCACAGTGGTATCTGTTGGTAGCTTTTTGGGATTAGTTGGAAATTTAGCAATCTACATTTTTTATCAGTAGCATTGGTTATATTCGAACTCCGTGTGAAAAATTAGAAAACTTACGCTTTTCATTGAGTGCCGCCTCCAATTTGATTTTATCTATGTGTATGTCTGTTGTACACACGAAACCGGTGAACGCAAGCAACAAGACAATCCCGCGCATTTTGTCTGAAATAAAATTCGTGTTCTTTGAAATTTTGCTGAAATAGTCTTCAACGATTTCAAAAAATCTGTGGACAAACCAGAGTATTATAGGCCGCCGGATTAGCGAGCTGAAGTGGAAATGGGCAGGCCACTGCACACAGAGCAGATGGCCGATGGAACGAAAAGCGCTGGAGTGGAGAGCACGGACTGGCAAGCGCAGCGTGGGACCTCCACCCACAAGATGGACAGACGACCTTGCAAAGGTCGCCGGAAGACGCTGGATGCAGGCCGCTTCGAGTAGGTATGCGTGGAGGTCCAAAGAGGAGGCCAATGTCCAACAGTGGACGTCTTGCGGCTGAGATGATGATGATACGGAGTAGTCGGTTCACCTGTATGAGAGATCATCGGCCATGGACCATACCGTGTCTTTGGATACTTATCATCATCATCATCATCTCAGCGATAGGACGTCCACTGATGGAAATAGGCCTCCCCTTTGGATACTCCTCATCATCATCATAATCTCAGCCGCAGGACGTTCACAGCTGGACATAGGCCTCCCTTTTCAACCTCCACATATACCTGTTTTTAAAAAAAAATATTTAATATAAAATACTCACGATTTATGTTAACAATCGTTTATTACACATAATTTTACAATTTAATTACATGCGTATTTACTCACGTTAAAAAACGCAGTGTATCCAGACCTGCTGAATGGCCACACCCAACCGGACATCCGGTTACTAAATATCGTGTTTAAGAGCGTTTTGATCGTATAGAAGACTACGGTGTATATAGGCATCCTATATGGTAAGAGAACACCGCCCAACCGCGCCACAGTCCGCGCGTGCTGTGTTGCTGGCTTTTTACGCCGCTCGAGCGGTGTAACCAAAGGCCGTATCACTCACGAAATCCACGCCGGTTTTATGAGCTGATAATGGTTTTTAAGTGGGACTGACTGGTGCTGTTTGGCTTCAGCCAAATGGGCAGGCACATCTGGTTTGATACCACTCACCCACAGGATACCGCCGTGAAGTGAGGCCACTTGCTTTGCATTTGGATCTCGCGTTTCGTACGGTTTCTTTTTGTAACCCTCTACCTTAATATACGCAACCGCGACCCTTTTAGGGAATCGGGGGGTCCATGGGCAGAAGACCACTTATCTTAGGAGAGCTTCCTGCTTGTTTGCCATCGTTCCCATAAAAAAAGTAATTCAAATAAATTATAATGAAAATGGTCACGTTTCAAAAATGCCGCTTTTTAATCTCGTGCCGATGTGTAGACGAAAATAGCTTTCGCCCCAATAAAGTTGTTAAAAAACACCACTTACTCTTTAAATCGGGAAACAGATCTGGTGTACGTAAAAGCGTACGCTGCGTGAAATTGTCAGCGCGCACGCACACTATAGACGAACGAGTCACGTTGTGGTGGACATAGCAAATCGATCTGAAAATTTATTCTGATTATTCACGTATAAAAACGTCACACAAGTTATATATTTTCCATTTTTATAACTATATTTATCCACATTATATCATCTATCTGCTCGTGAAAGTCCCGTCCAAATCGATCCAGCCTTTCCAGAGACAAACAGATAGAGAAGAAAAAAAAATTGATACGCGTACCATATATATATTAAGCCTGTATTAGAAAGCCGTTTTTCTCACCTTTGGGAGAGCCATGGTCACCCGTGGGAGAGTCATATTAAAGCATATGCTATTATACTAATTGGGCAATGAAATGGTAGCTGTACTTGAAATGGTACTTCTACTGTTTCGCTGAGTGAGTAACAATATCGGAAGCCCTTAAAAACGCGGCTGAAGCGGCGTAAACAGCTAGCAAGACAACCAATACGCGGAGTGTGGCGCGGTTGTCCATGGGCGTCAGTGTTTTTTAACCATATAGGAAATCAACTTGCTTCATTGTCCGCTATACTATAAAAAAAAACTATATTTAACTTTGAAGTTGTGGTAAAAATATATACATAGAGCCGAGCGCTACCCATTTTTAAATTTACCATTATACATTTTGAGTAACCTATTTTTTATTATTGCTTTGTTTGTATTGTATTGCTAAGTATTAGATAATTTACTAAATATAATGAACAGGGGATAGAGATGGTGATCATTTATTTTAATCGCGGAATGTGGTGGCCAAGGGAGGAGTTCAATTATTGTTTTTAAAATAACTACCAATCTCACCTGTTTGAGTATAAGATATCAATGGCGTGCACGTTTAACGCCGCGAGTGTTGTGTTACCGGCCTGTTGACGTCCATCGGGCCATATTCGCTTTACTTCACTCTGCGTCACAGCTATCACTGATAGATCTTCGTCAACCAGATCTAAGCAGAAAGATGTAATAAAATTCATAATAAATAACACTGGCTAATCAATACAAAGTTATATCAATTTTAGGGAATACGAATGAGTTTTAATGAATTAAATTCTTAAGAATACTATTTACACACGTAATGAAATTAGTATTTATTAATCTTAACTTGGCCCCGCTTAGAGCTGTCACTGCGTATGAACGAAACGTCAAGTGATATTGATGGCGGCGCCATCTTGAAATTTAATGGCGCTAAAGCTTTGAAAACTTTTGTTAAACTAAATATAATTAATAATTTGTGTGAATTGAGAGATATTAACAATATACTTATATTGCTTTTGTTTTAAGAAACAAAATTTAGCTAAGAAAAGAAGTTTATTTTCACACTCCGCAGTTCGTTTTAAATAAGTGTCTCTATAGTACTCGTATATTAATAACTATATAAAAATCCTCGTAGTTAATATGAATTTAAACATATATAACAATGCCTCATCCTTGTTTTCCATTTTACAATTGGTTTTTTATTGTAATATTTTATGTTGATGGTCCACTCATTTAATATATTTGTATATTTAGACAAACCTATATAATCTGTCTATCGTAACTTGTATTCTTATTATGTTTATGTCGTATTTCTAACCTTTAAACGTAATTTTATTCACATGTTTTAATTGCTCACCGTTGATTGCTTCGCAAGAGCGATGGTCGTCCTTCAGCTCATAACCGTTGGCGCATGAGCACGTGTACGCGCCGGGAGTATTGTGACACCTCTGCGAACACAGCCCTCGCCACTGACACTCATCGCTGTCTGAAAATTTTTACGATATTTATGGAGCTTTATTTTATCTTTATATTTTTTTGACAGACCCATGCTGCCATGGGCCAGATCGACAGCGATATTGGATGCCCTTGAAATGTATGCTGACTGAGCGGCGTAAGAAGCTAACACAACCAAAGTGCGGACTGTGGCGCGATTGTACATGGACGGCGATGTTCTCTTACCATATAGGAGACCCATCTGCTCCGTTATTCGCTATACCATAAAAATACTACTCCATAGATAAATGGCTTTCAATTTCAAGCATACATTTTTTTTATTTCTAGTAGTGATCGGTGGTATATTGTGGCGCGATTGTCCATGGGCGGCGGTGATGTCACGATATAGGATACCCTGCTGCTTCGTTGCCCTCTATATCATAAAACAATACAACCGTTTTTTGTTTACATTTATAGATAGATATTAATTGTGTTTTCCGAAAGGAAAAAAATTAAATTTTTGTTTTTTATGAGTCATTCTAGAATACAATTAAAACAGAGAGGCTTTTTTAACAAAAAAATAAAAATTCTTTTAACAGAAACGTTCGGTCAGATGACGTACGCCTAACAAAACCGATGCCGCGTCTTCAAGCGCTTCTATGACCCGAGTTTAATGTCAAGGTGAAGATAACTAAAAACTACAATTATTGTCATGGAACGATATTATGCAAAATACATGTTGTTACGCTAATACGAAGAACTAATGAAGGTTTTTAACATACTACTATGACGTCATCGACCGATATGAACCTTCAAAAATAGCGTACCTGTCTAAAAGGCCGGCAACGCACCCGCGGACCAGCAAGGGCTGGAGGGCGTCCATGGCCTGAGGGCCGCTTATCCTAAATAAACCTCCTACTTTTGCCTTCCTATTTTCAATACTGTTTTGTTGAGCATATTTGCGCAATTTCGTGGGAGTTCAGTATGTTTTGGGAAATGTACATTATTACTTTTGATTATGAGTTTTCAATAAAAGTTGTCTTACCAACGCAGGTTCCGTTGTTTGGTTCGTAGCCGGGCGGGCAAAAGCAGGCGAGCCCTTGCGTCGTAGGCCGGCAGTCGTGACAACCCAGTGGAGCGCATTGGGTCGATGTGACTAATATAATTTAAATGAAACATAACACCCAATGAAAGACATTGTAAATTATTACACACATCTGCAGCAAAGACATTTGAACCTTACATAACTCATACACCTAATGGACTAGAAAAATTAACATTGATAAACGTCACGTGTAAAGTTTGATTCGACCGGAATTTTTTCAAACGCATGCAGAGTATAAATTATCGTTTTTGTGAGAACACTTATAGCTCACGAATTACAATTTTTTGCATTTTCCAGAGAAACCGTTTATCATTGGCCACCGATGCGCTGAAACATTTGTATAAAATACTTATCTGAACTGAGAAAAAACCGACCGATCTTATATATGGGAGTATGGACCGAATTGGTCGCCCTGAAGCAGTTTAAGAACAAGGCATCGAGCGAGGAAAGAATTACTACAGAGCTTCTGAGAGCGGGTGGAATACCGGTACATAAAGTCCTCCAGAAGGCCCTTAATTCCGTCCTATCCGAGGGCAAAAGGGTGAAACAGACAACCTAGTGCTGCTCTTTAAAAAAAGTGATAACAGCCAATTGAAGAACTACAGAGCCAATAAGCTTTTGGGCCCTTTTTATACGCTTTTCTCAAGAGTAATCACCGAACGTCTCGAACACAGACTTTATGACTTCCAGCCTCCCGAACAGATCGGTTTCCGATGAAGCTATACACATAACCAAAGAGTATAACTTGCCATTATGCTTAGCATTTGTGTACTACGAGAAAGCCTTCGATTCGGTGGAAACATGGGCGGTGCCGGAGTCACTCCAGTAAATTAATTAATTTACCGCTGCGGCAGTTTTCGAAATAGAGGCTCGGTATCTTTTCCAATACTTTGTTTAGTGTTTGCTGCTGATATTTGTACGACTCACGAATTCGCAGTACTTGATGTGCGCTAAACTTTCTTATTTAATTTCGCTGGAAAACATAGTTTGAACGCACCCAGTTCAATTGAGAGGTGGATTATTCTCGTACACGTTTCACCTGTGTAAACAAATCGAGCGTTAATATGAAATCGTTATATTAACAATTGCGGAATTT
>JAAAKR030244057.1:0-20463 GCA_010014985.3 Delias pasithoe
AATTTATCGTCAGTAAGTTGTCAGCACCTCATCGTATATCTTGCATTATTCATGACACAGCTACTGACAAGAAACAATATGAATTCTTATGGTAAGTGTTGGTATATGAATACGCCCTTCTCAATCGGTGGTGTTCGTGTCTCACAAGAGACGCCCTAATGCTAGTCGCGGCAAAAACTTTGAAGCTCGCGTCCCAACCCACGATAAGCTGTAAGAGCGGTATGGCCGCACAGCGAGATGGCCATTCAAAAAAATAAAAATTCAACAGGTGCTTCACGAAGTTTTAGGCAACCATAATAGAAGGAAGTTGAGAAAAGAAGATTTATACACAAAAATTACATAAAAAGTAAGATAATAAATATTAATTAACTATAATACCTAATTAGAAACTGTAATTTTAATTAAATGTGCTTGGGAATAAGCTTACAAAAGTACTTAATTATCTTCTTAATTGAAGTTTAGATTGTTTTGTACATTCGTGGTCTTACAAGAAAGGCATAAAGTACACTCGTAGACGACTTTTGGAAATGGGAACATTAAGTTAAAGTGATTTTTTAAAGTATCTTAAAACATATTGTTGATATTTTAACAATTTAAACATTTTCATATTTTAAATTAAATACATATATGTATTGCACGTAATCATATTAGTTTTGATCGGAAGGATTTTTATGCACTAATTTGTTGTTGACCAAATCAGCAAAAATATTAAAATATTATCATCTTCATATACAATAGAGACAGAAATTCAAAGATTAGTCACTATTACTATATATAAAATAAGTAAATTCTGTAGAAAAATGACCGCGAGTGTAAAATTTCACCGCGGGAGTCCACGTTAGCACCTACTCGCGCCGCATGCGGTGGACTCTTTTATTTTAAAAGCAATGGGGCAAATAATATAACACCCAACATGTCATCGAATACATTTTAATGTTGTAGTAAGTAGTTTGAATTACAAAGATTCATGAATCGTAAAACTGCACCAATGAGAGAGTACATTACCTTTAGTAACTGAGACGTACTTATAGCTTTTATTGTGTTAAAAGTTAAAACAAGCTAAGCCTAAAGTTGGATTATAGTATATTCCGAATGGCTGATATTCCAGATATATAAAAAAGAATTACAAATTTTATTACCTATAGTTTATTCTTTGCGGGTGAATAAAAAGTTACAAAGTAAGCTTTGAGAGGTATAAAAAGTGCCATAAAATGACGTCTAATAGCTGTAATTGTGAAACCATCCCTTTTGAGTGGTACGAGGTTATTTAAAAGTTAGCTAACTATGAGATCCTCCGAATTTTGCAAACAAAAAGCTCCGCCGCTCGTCATAGTTTTTGCGTGACGGAGTTTGCTCTCGACTGCATTCCGTTTAAATTATACTCTTATGTGGTGACCATATTGTATTTTGGCAGCATTGGACGGTCGAAGTTATTCAATAATCTTTGATTCTTTGATATCATTCAGATACTTAAATACATTTCAATCATAATATATTTTTTTTCAATTTTCATGAGAAAACTTACATTAGACAGACTCTTAACATGTTCATAATACAAAGAAAACATACTTATGTTTCAATACATCTGGTCTTTTATAAATTTGTGGTTAAATTATTTTTAAATCAAAGTACCTTTTGAATTGTGCGACGCTGTCTTTAAAATGGATTTGTCTTCTAAAATGCAAAACTATATTGCCGCCACAATCCCGCAAATAAGCTTGTTTTTATCACCCAACGTCGAATTCATTTAATTGTGTCTACGACCCTCGATCTCGCTCGGCCCGCAACAATAATTGTGTCCTTGCCATCTCATCTGGCCACTTTTTGGTCACCTAAGAGCCGCTAATAAACCGCCCCGCGGTATGATGATGATCACTCATTTTCAAGGTCACGATTTTGCGACACACTCTTTCGGCGTCCTATGACGATATATCTTTTGAAGGGTTATTGCTAGATAGAATTACTAAAGATTACTATTTCAACTGTCTTCCAAAATCTTTAGTACCTATCACAGATTAATAAGGGTTTTCTTCGACTTCGATATAGATTTCTTTCTCGTTCGTTTCACTTTTGTCTATACGTAAAAAATGTTTAGTATTTTTGTTATGAAATGCTAGTTCAAATGATAAACGGAACGCGTGACTGCTGTGTGCGATTTGACGATTCCATAAAGCGCTGGCGCAGTGATCAATGTTGTCGGTTATCGTTTTGGTTACATTAGCGTATTGTAATTCAGTAGGCACTTCCTGCCAACATTCGCATGGCCATCAATCGCGCGCCGCCAACCGGCCCATATCTGACGTTTTAATTACGATTCTCTACCCTGTGTACTTATTTTGTGGTCCAAGTTATAATCTCTTAACAATTGTATCAATATATTTTTAGTATTATTCAGAGCTGAATTTATTTCTGACGATAATTTCTATTATTTGATAAGATTTCTATCAAAAGTCATATTTATAGTCGTCACAATTTTCTTTAAGGCGATGTAATGACTTGAACAGCTTCTGTATAATATATATCTCAGTATAAGCATTACCTTATCTCAAAGATTTAATATTTTGGAATATAGATAAAACTAATACCTACATATTTTTTATCAGAAATACATGACATATCGTATATTAAATTAAATTATTTCAACTATTTGTAAATAAAATTGTTTTTATCGAATTTTATAAGTTAAAAATTGGATAGAAAAAAACCTGTGTATGGTTCAAAGGAAAAAAAAATATATTTTTCCTTGCACCACAACCTACAGTCCACGCATGCGTTCTTAATTAGGCATTCCGCTCTCGTCCGGGCTGCGTACGCGCTGGCGGCGCCTTTGACTGCCGTCCCGCTCTAACAATGCAACTATTCATTCGCCGGTTCACAATAAGGAGACCCTTCTGAGCCTTTCAACATTAAACAACACGGGTGCTTTCGGAGGCCAACTTACGATGGCTGTCAGAGAGAAAAGTATAAGTATCCGAAAGCATTTTCGACTTTATGCTACTCTCGATATAAACGATTTTTGATCACCTCTTTTATGTTGTAAAGGTGTTATTGAAGTGATGTAATGAAGGGGCCCTAATTGTGGATTCTCTCTCATATGGCTAAAAGATAAAATAACAAAGTCTGATGGACTAAATGATTATTGCACACTTAAAAGAGATGACTTATATTGTATAAATTGAAACATCAGGTAGTAAATATTATCAATTTGTTATTAGATTTCAAACCGCCATTAAACCTATAATAAGTAAAATACATAAGATCCATCTAACAAAAATCTGTAATTGAGTGCCGCATTACAGAATTCTAAACTATATCACTTCCATCGAACTCAGACTTATCGCAGTTATCAAGTTGAAAGACAGCGTCGTCTTGTGAAATTATTTATTATTAGCAGTGAAGCGAATAAATTAAGGGGCGGCTATTTTTTATTCGGCCATAATGCCCTGTTCAGATTAAGGGGAGCTTTTATCGAAGCATTTATAAATGTTGAGGACTTGTGAACCCACCGGCTGACCGGTTTCGGCATTCTCCTTTGACGGCGAGCCGCGTTCGAAATTCGAATCAGGCGGCAGGCGGCATACAGCAGACGGCAGTCCACTTCGAACCACTTTCGAGATTGGACGTGTAGCGGTTAAAATAGAAATCCATTATAACTTTTACGATATTGTGATAACTGATAAGTGAATTTGTGACTGAGTCGAATGAATATGATTCAAAATAACATTTATATACTATGTTTTATTTTTGTGAAAACAATATGATGGCCCGGATTTTATGTGTACTACTGCTCTCCTGGTTGGTTGCTGCTGATCAGGAAGAAGGCGAGGGTGGTAAATGTGAAAGAATCAAATTGTCACAATGCCAAGATCTTCGATACAACTGGACAGCAATGCCTAACCTTATGGGACACAGGGATCAAAAGGAAGCCGAGGAGGCGGTAAGGATATATTATTCTTATATGATGATAACATTTGTCAAAAAGTGATCTTCATCAATTCAAGATTTCAATATATACAATTTAAAACATTGTAAATACATTGAAAAATATTAAAAAAAATGAATTCACAACCTTTGAATTCTTACACACTTATTCATTAATATGAAATATTACATGTAGCCTAGAATATATGGAGCCAAAATATCAAGAAAAAATATATGTTTATAGTAAAGTTGTTCGGGTCGAATGAGGGACGGTTACAGTGATAAATGGATTTTATGGCGTGTAATACTGATTTCATAACGCTCATTAATATGAGTGTGAATTCTATTGACTTTCACTACTGTTCAATATCCCCAGTGCAATGGAAGTGATACTCAAACAATTGTTTACAATATTCTCACGATAACCAACTTAATTTTAAATAATCCCTTAGGTTATTTTCATATCAAACAGCAATATCACTCGTACACATTTCTTCAATACTAATGTATTATTGTACCGACAATATTGGAGCTGTAATATGCATGTTTTATAAAAAAATAAGGTCAATTCGTCAATTATTTAACAGCTACCAATCCCGTACAGTTATAATTGCTTTCGTAGAATAACATCAAAAGCTCGAAACCAAACGGTTTAATGAAGATTTAGAAGCAGTTGGATATCGTAATGATTGCATAAACTGATTTATCGCATATCTCGCGGCAGATCAAAGCATGCGTGATCGCGAGTAATAAGAGGATCAAGCAACCGGTTTCTTGTAATGCGCAAATCTCCATTGCTATAGGCTGTACCTACAATGTACTTTGTACTGTATATTTGATTCTCCATACGGCCAGTAAATAAAACCTTTACATTCTAACGACCGATTCAACGGCCAAACCTAATAAGGAAAACAAGGCACAGTTATCTGAAGGGGCTTAATTTAATGACATTTTACAAGGGTTTGGTTATATTCTCATTGATACAATTTTATTAGAAAATACATTGTAAGGAAATTTTGTAATAAACATAATAGTTCTTTTCTTATATTTCTCAAATAACGTTATATTTAACTCAGTTAGGCATAGATATTGGGTAATTCCGTTATATTTCGCGAAATGTCTTACTCGACTGAGGAGACAAGTTAGCAGGGAGTAAGAAAGCGTGAATGTTTAGTTGTTTAAACATGAAAATGCTTCTTTCACGTGGTGCCAATCGGTCGTATCAGAACGATAGCGGTGTCTTTGCCTAAAGATCAGCAATTTATTTTTATTTATACGTCTTATCGTCTGTTAAGTGGTGATATGTTTCGTTATCGGCGGCTTCAAAGAGATATTATTGTAAATAATTACACGCGTCGCGACTAGTACGAGTACGTCCTGATATTTGTGTTGGTTGCACATTATGCAGTGGATACGCTCATTACTCACAACAATTCATTGCATACGTCTATATCGTTCTGTAATATAAATTTGTTAGGCATTAAGTAGAGAGAAAATAATATAACATCAACATATAACATAACAATAAAACAGCAATCAAGAATTTTTTGATACGTTTTCATTTTTGTTGTAAATTATAGAAGATTCTGATAGGGAATGAGATAGGTACTACGTTGATGCCACAAGAACTCATCCTTTTCTAGTTGGTATTTAAATTTCTTCTAATTGCATTACTTGGGCTCAAAATCTGGATCTCCAAAACATTCTACGTAATAAAAATACATATTTACATCAGTTTATTAAAAAAAACGTACTATTTTTTTGCGGAAATGCTTGTCTGAAATCTTAGAAAGCAACACGTTTTCTTTCCTAATCCAACTTTTATCACACAAACGACATAACAAGAAACATGATATCTATTGTTATTCTACAAAATAATAAGCCTTAAGATTTCCGGGTTGGGTTGATTTTATTATAAAACAGACTAATCTCATATCTGACCTCTATCTTACATCTGTGGGACGGTCCATTCACGAATTTTTTCGATGCTAGTTCGTTCACCTAGTGTTTTCTGCTTTCGACTTCTTTTTAAGTTAATACGTTAAACGATTGATTCGTCTAGTTCTTAAATTTCACTTATAATAAAGAATAAAGTTTAAAACAATATAAATAAATATATCTTAGAATTTTTTTATGTTCCATAACAAAAAATTAAACTGAAATAAAGACGCTATAAAAAGTTTGGGGTAATAATATTGGTATTTTATAATCTAGCTATATCACTAGAGGCCCAACGTATAAGTCCAGTATCTAGACAACATAAATGTCAGGAACAGTACATAAAGCCCTTTCATGTTAGCATAGATAAAAAATCAACAAACTGTTATGCAATAACCATTAGAGCAATAAAATAATGTGTACAGATAACTCATATTTGATAACCCATTTTGTGACAGGGCGGCTTCTTTGGGCTGGTTTACCGAGTTTTTGTGTTCCGAGGTGTTATTTCGGTGAAAATACACCCTATCATTAGCGCAGGTATGCGAGGATAATTTTACAAAGCCCGGTGTTACTATCACAAAAGAAAGTTTTTAACACCCAAATTTGGTCTACGACGCGTTGCTGTTCAACGTTTCCGTAACCATGTTCGAGCTTTTAGTTTAAACAATTTGAAATAGTGTTTATTAATACTTATTGAGAATCATTCATAAATAAATATTTTATTTGTGATTGTATTATTATTTATACCTATGTGAATTTAGAATTTATACTTTTATCTTTGACATTATTAATTATTTATATTTTAGATCCAATAGTACGTAATGTTAATTATAACTAACATCCAAAACGAAGTAGAAACTAGCATAATCTATACATATATTAGCTCAATTCGACACCATAGACCTGTATTAAAGGCTGCGGCGCGGCCGGGCGCCACAAAAACGAAACCGGGAACAAATTGCCCCTCCTAATTACAGCAGGTAGGCGGCCGCACAAAACCTTTAAAAAAGTGCTAAGTTCTTTGAAAACTGGTTCAACCGTAGATGAGTCTGTATTAACATTAACAAGATTAATTCTGTACCGTAAAACATTTATAAATAGTAACTCATAGAGTTATAATTGTGTCCTGGTTAATAATAATTAATATTTTTTAATGACATTTTTAAAGTGTCAAACTTATATGATACTCTATTTTCTTTTAATTATGCACCTATTTACTGTATGTATATACATTTACAACAAGAGACACGTAAAATAATAAAGATTTGTATTGCGAGTGCATAAATCAAAATTCATCTAAAACAAAATGATAAACGTGTTAACAATAAAAATACTACTCGATTAAAGCCGATAGTAGATTAATGCCGCGGTGCGATCAAAGGTACTCGATGCGCGTGCGTCGACCCCGAAGTCTCGAGCTGCGTTCAAGATTTTTTTGCACTGCCCCAAGGATTTCAAATCTTATATCGACGTTGATTAAAATTAAATGTTTTTTTAACGGAGTTTGCTCCATACTTTTTGATGCGATGTTTTAATTTGTAAATCTGGAACTATTTCATGGCATTTGAAAACTTTATACTGTTTTACAACAGTGAACATGTTGAAAAGAGTACTATTCTATAGAAATTACGTAAACGATGCTAAACTTTTTTTAAACTTCCTAAACACTTGGATATGTATTATTTAAATTTTACTAAAATAATACGATATAGGAATAATTTTAATGGTAAAAAAGATCTTTTTCTAATCATTAAATGTAAATTGAACTTTTAAGAATTGGACATGACTATGTACCAGAGAAATTAGAAGCCATGTGCATCTGTATCTTTTACCATTGGGAAGCTTCGGAATGCGGCCCAATTAAAAAGATATAGCTCGATGCACCCCTATTCGACACGCTTGCTCTCGACAATAATCCACAGACATACCTACTCTATGGCAGGAGTTTATTATCGCGCGTCGTGAGGTCGCTTCAGTCTACCTTATAATATCTATCAATAGACTTCGATATGGATAAAATGTTTTGTCAATTTAATTAGGTCCGTTACCAATCTATTCATCGAATGGTCTTAGAAATTCGATACCTGCTCAGAAGCGAGACTAATAACTTCCTTTTGACGCTGACAACATACAATTTAAGCTTAAATGGCGAAACAGTATTGAAAAATCCAAATTTGATCAAAGTTCTGATTTATACATATATACATTTAAAAAGGGTTCTTTTAATTTCAATATAATGTATTATCTCATTGCAGTAAAAAAAATTACTACATGCATAGGAATATAAATAACATAGTAAGACATCTGCTCAACCCTTTACAGGTGTTTAGAAGTAATCACTTTTGTATAGCTACACAGAACGTTCATCAGCGATAAATTGTATGTATAGATGAAAGTAGGCAGTAGTCACAGACTAGCAGTTTTAAAATATACAAGATATTTAAGTGTCGCCGAGAGCACAAATCCCGAGAATTCAACCATATACATACATATTGAAGTGCAAGTGGCATCCACGCCTTGTCAATTATGTTACCACAAACGGTCAGCGAGACTCATGCGCATCGAGGCATGAATGGTCGCTCGGATTGTCTGCTAAATAAATTGCATTTTTACCCTTAGCGGGAATACAATTTGACAGCGTGGACGTTTTTATGATATTTTATAAATGAAATACGTTATTTACTCTGTTAAAAGAATGAGGTCTTAGCAGTTACTTACAATTTTACAGGTCAGGTTTGAAGTTAGGAAAACTTATATGTTATGGTAAAAATAAAAAATCGTAAATTATTACATATTCTCTAACGATCTACTAACAAATCGATTCAACAGGATTAGAGTGTACACAAGAACTAATTAGATTAGATTTTTCATAACTGTAACACATAAAAATGTTAATTGTAAAAGTGAAGTTTTTATTTAAGTTTCATAGCTTCATTCCAATAAAGTATTGGAACTTTCGTGTCTATTCCAATCTGGATTAAATATAATTAAGTTATTGAAGTGAAAGTAATCGTGGAATCCTCTCGTTAGAAATCATTTATTTATAAATCACTTAAGTATCGAGCTCACTTTCTATTTTACAGTCTTTTAATTGTATGAAGATTCACATAAGTAATAAAATTGCTGTGGCTATCCAATAGAAATAAATTTATAAATTATTATCATGACATTACTTTGTTGAATTTTAATTTTTAAGTAAAAAATTGTTGCATACTAGTGTATTATCTTGAAATTAACGTAGCTACTTGGCCAATCACGAATATATCATTGAGTGCGAAGCACCTTATGTTAGACACGTATTTAGCAAGCTGTAAGCATTTCCTAATGTTTGATAGAGCTTTCAACATTTTCGCGTATGTCTAATTATTTACAAACGAATTACGAGCGGAATTACGGTTTATTATTTGCAGTGGTCTTGTAAATATCGTTAGGCATACAACACTGTTGCCTAAACTTTATGCAATGTCGTCATTATTTTATACTTATTTAAATAGACAATTGGGGTTAAAAATATTTACGATAGATCTTTAGATGCATCGTTATAATCACATATTAATTAATTTTTCTCCCATCGATTGACTAAGAATAAAGAAAATGATTAATTATGTACACAGCAGATACATTGTTAGAGTTCAAGGAAGGAATTCAAGGAAGCTCTGAGCTACATTTGCGGTCATATTTCTTATAATATAATTTGTACCTATGATATAAATAGCATGTAACCTGAAATAATGATAACATTACACATATCAGGTACATTACAAATATATGCTTGGATGAGCGAATCAGTCACGTGTGATTGAATTGACGAAGCGTGCTTTTGCCAGTCCATTGCACAAACGCGACAAGATACGGATGTCTTATTTATTTAAATACTTAATGTTATACAATCGAAGGAAACACGCAATAGAGTTCGTTTCACTATTTATTACAATAAAGCGTTATTAATGGTTTTCTATTCCTTGTATTTCAATCAAATCGTGTCTATGGAAAGGTCTAGCTTGCATGCATAACTCTGTTAACAATAACTGTCATGTTCTTTTAAGCGTGTTTACGACATAAGGGACAGTTAAACAGAAGCGGGAGACGGCGCCATGTTATCAGCTGATAAAATTATATAGTACATGTTGACATCCCATAGTTTTACTACCGAGTTACGTTTTATGATGCGTAAAGTCATTAACTCGTCAGAATGAGTTCGTATAAAGTACAGTATAAATATAGGTGTTTGGTGGACATAAGAATAAGTTAACCAGTGGTAGAGTCATGCTGACGCACTAACTGGGTCGGCTCGTCCGGGACAGTACTTGTACTATGTTTCTTTTAGTGAGGATATAGGACGCCCAATGAAGGCGCGTAATGTGATGTGGTTATCCACAGGGAGCGATGATGTTTTACCGTAGAGAAGATCCTGCTTCGTGTCCCGCTACAGTATAAAAAGTTATGTTATACTAAAAAGCTTTCAAAAGAAATGAGTTTTGAAATAAACTTGAAAGCGCAACACAAATTAGTTTAATTTTTATTCTCATGAGTTTTAGCTACACCACTGTTAATATACTGTAACGCAAATGGCCCAGGCTTCGGCAGCACAAAGAAATCCCAGCATCGTCAGACCGCAACCAATTGATAATCACAAGCCGACTCGTGACCAATTCGATCGAAAGCTTTTTTCATCGACAATTTCAACTCTCATCCACTGGAACAAAGTTCTTGGTCTTTAATTTTGCGCCAATACACGATAGTCATCGGTCGTTGCATAGGCTTTTCTCAGGTCAAGATTGTAGGAAGTGATTAGATACGATACGGCTACGATTGGGATGCCTTTAATATACCTCAATTACGGCTCTAATAATTATACCTAATGCCTGTTTTATATCTGGACAGAGCTTAGAAGACGAAAAGTCCTTGGATATTATAAAATAAACCTTTTGTTCATTCAAACGTCCTATGATAAAACCATACTACACGTTACTAACTTAAAAGAAATAGTAAAGGCTGATTGGTTTTGATTATTGTATTGACTAACTTTTCTAAGTAACTCTGGTGTTCCGACATAAGGTATGTACTTACGTATCTAAAGTGATATAAACATATATTTTTAAAGGAACTTACTCTGACATAAGGAAGAAAATATTACTAAACGGATAGTTTAAATATAAAACCTATTTTAGTTTCTTTATAAGGTACATACATATTTTATCGTTAATTCTTCATTTATCCATCCTTAATGTAGAAGGGACTAAAAGTCCCACAAAACGTGAACACAGCACAAGGAAAGAAATAAGAAAGATTAATCATAAGTACTACAAATAGTAAATGGCCTTACATACATCTTTGCTTATCTTATATATGGGCCTAAAACCAAGCCCTACCATAAAACAGACGCAATAAATCCCTCTACGCGATGCTCATAAAAACCTAATTATCTGGAATAAGCTTACATTCACGAAAATACATCTTTACAACAAATATCTGTTAAGAAGTTTCTATACTATATTTTCAACAGACTTAAAAAAGAATTATGATTTTAATAATACAAATGTATATAATTATCAGTACAACTCCGCTAGTTGTCTAGTTTAAAATCTTCCAAGACTATTTTATTAATCCCAACCGTAAAAATTAATGCATGAGTTGTTATATAATATCTTAAATGATTAAATGTTATCGTTTTAAGAATCAAATTGACAAGCACTTTCGCTTTCTAACCGCACCAAATAATTTCGCTATTACATGTTTTAAGGCTACTTACAGTTATGTAGTTTGTAGAAAGTTTTATTCGGCGAACTTTTAAAAGCTCATCACATAGAGATTTCTACTATTGATGAAGTCTGTAAGTAGGCTTCGTTTGAAAGATGTTATAGTACAAGTGTGCTTGATCGCTCGAATGTCGGTATTAAATCAAACGCGTAATGAACAGCTGCGTAGTAATTTTCAACTATTTTAATTCTATCAGCCAGGGTTGTCCAAAATTTCTTATTAATTTCATTATAAATCTACAAATATACAAAACAACACAGCGATTTCATATAGCATTTGTTGTTAGAAAATAATCATATCAACGCTAATTCGTAGAAATTTCGGAGATGTCTGAAATTAGCTGAAATTACTGCACGATTTCAAAATATATTTCCACAATAAAGGCATACATTTTATGATATATCTGTATAGAATCGCAGGCACCGTTAAAGTCGCCACATCAAAGAGTTAACAGCGATTATGCAGCCAAAAATAGCTATTTCCTGGCGAGTTGCGAATTAAGATCAGTAAAGACGATTGTATACAATCTGGCTACAGATGTGTTTACAGCGTAAATCAGTTTGGCGCGCCTTGCTTATTGTTTTAAGCTGTAACGAATCTATGGTGAGCATTGAGAACTTTGTAGGTTGATAGAAATAAATTTCTTCTATAAGAAAAACGAGTTGCGATACATTTTAAGTTTATCAATATTTTAGGCTTCTTTTACATTCCTTTATATCTACAGCTTCTTAGTCTAACGAAAGAACTCTAACAACATGTACGGGAGCATTCGGAATGCTATCTTGAAACTGTCCAGAGAGCTTTAATATTAATAAAAATCCAATAAAGAATATGATTTCCTTGTTGTAAATAACTAATTGATTTGCCAAGAGCTATGTAATATGTGTTCTATGTAGCGTAGTATCACTGCACTTATAAAGCAACAACGAAAGCACCATTACTCTATCACCTAATCCCATTTTCTAACAACACAGATATTACATTAAGGTCCTAATATCTTTGACATAAATATTGTAAGGAATCAATAAAACGTTGCATCGATAAGAGATATAAATAGATAGTGGGTTGGTGGCCTTTCAATGAAAAGATAAGATATAAGTTTAATTGACACGACTTCAAAGTCGCTGCGTCGCGCGCGTCGGCGCCATCAAAGGCCCGCAATTGACGCCAAAACAAAGATAGCGAGAATTGCATGTTTCTGGCCGTTTCAAATAATTTGTCTAATTAACATCGGTAACGTTTAGGCGCCACTCAATGTTCGAATGACGTGGCGTGACAAGCTTTTGTAATTACTCGTTATAGAGTGTCATTAATTACAATTTATTATTAATTACACATTACACGACTCCACTTACCATTAAAAAACTTGTATACTTTATAAGTTGTTATAAGCAACGAATATTTTTAAACAAAATATTCTAGTCTAAACGGATCATATGAAATGAAACATGGCTTATTTTCATCTTGTGCACTGTCCCGTGACAACATCAAACTGTAGCCGACGGCCAGCTATTTTCAGATCAAAGTAATTAATTTTTTGTTGTTCCCCGCGTCAGCTTTGTTGTGCTTGCGCAGCAGCCATTATTAACAACGTGAATTAAAGTATTTAACTGTCATTCTAAACGATCTGCTTTATTTTGTGTTTTTATTCCTTATATTGGTATATTTCGAAACGAACTTTTACCAATTGGCAGATTTTTTTATATTTAATGTGTGTTCAGTCTGAATTCAGTTCTTCTTTAAAGTTACAATTCTGATTAATTATTTGAACTATTCCTTAAGAGATAGATGGTAACACGGTATAATTTAATAACAAACTTCCTTAAATAATTATAATACCTCTAGTACTGTCATTCTCCGTCTTAACTTGGCGAATTCTTTGAAATGTGACCCACGAAAAACCTGTCGACTGTTTTGAAGAGATGAACACAAAGGCAAGGTCGCCTGGATGTTTTTTGATATTACAACGATTTCAAAGTCAATAAGTGTACGGTATAGGCAATGGCGAACAACCGAAAAGCAATTGAGAATCATTGACACATAAAAACTGGTGTTTGTTTTTTTACTTCTTATTAATAATCACTACATATAAGTATGTAATAAGTTACAAAATATATCTTGGACATTAATCCTACCATTGAACTGATAGGTCGCAATTTTGAATTTCTTTCGAGTCATATTAAGATTTCCAGGAGAGGAGGACCTGTGTGTGTTTGTGAGGACATACAGAAAGTTATTATTACGTTTCAACTATATTGTTTGCATTATTTATACAAACAAATTAAATAATTTGGGTATCAATGCGTAAATTTTCAAATATACTAATAATTTTGCATTATTAAGAAAGGAGGCAATCTTTTAGATGCAGAACGGTCATTTTAGAAGAACCTTGCCAGTATCCGTACTCAAAAAAAAAAATGTATCTAAAGCCTATATTAATTGAAAATTTAAAATGTATACTATCAAGTAGATTTTTTTCGAAATAGCGGCAATGGAACACCGATGATTGTAAGATCTTAATGTCATCATTGGAAAACCGTACTGTAATGCGCGGTTTGGTTGTGTTGTTGGCTTTTTACATCACTTAAGCGGACGAGTCGTATCAACGAAACTGTAATTTATTTATTTATCGTAACAACATGACATTTCGTCCACAGAAATATTTTTTTTTCCATAAACGATGGTTAAATGCGCTAATCGCGATATGAAAGGGATCTTCAATACGGAGTGAGTAAGAATTGGACTGACTAAAGATGAGGTGCGCATTGTTTAATTGCACCAGATAAATATTTTTTAAATTAAAATACATCACAAAGAGGGAACAAAGTCAAATGGAGAAAGAAATACACAAACTCATGTTCTGTTAAAATAAAAAAAAACTGTCTATGGTGTAGGTTTCAAATAACAATGTGCGTGCTTTTGATTTTTTCGTTCCGGATTAAGCAAAATAACAAACTCCGAAATCCCATTAAAGAACGGTAGGCTGCACTCCAACTGAAGCATTCTTAACGTTTTTTTTTGTGGAACCTTTAAGTCGACAATTGTGAACAAACAACCGCTGTTTGCGCACAGGAAAGGTTTACGATGTCGGCTCCACTCAGATGTTTCTATGGAAGTTTGATTTAGAATTTAAATATCTATTACTTTTCAGAATTTTACATTCATTCGAAACGTGTCTATTTTCAATCTCTTATTATTATATTTAATTAGTTTACCAGGAAAAAATATATGTATATGCCTAAAATACGATTCGTCAGACTTCGACACACAGGGTTTACATGAGATCATGTACGGGTGTATAAATAATTTATACCTTTCTAGATTTTAAACCAATTTAATAGCTAAATAAACGAGCTAAGAACTATTTTCGTGTGCCGGTATAAATAATATTGCGGCATTTGTTTTCTTTAGTAAATCCATTGAGTTAACCAATTCTCTGTGCTTAGTTGTATTATTTATTTGCTTGTATAAACATTTGATATTTGAGCGATGACGATATCTTAAAATGTTTACTTTTTCTCACAATGTAGAACGTTTAAAAAATTTGTAGTCATCATGTGCTTGTTTAATATACGTATTAGTTTCCCTGTAATAATGAGAGGCCGGATATTTATGTACTTCAACTTATACGAATTGATATATCACCTAATAAACATTTAAACGTAATTTTGTCTGTTGCAGATGGCCCTGTTCACGGGAATCCTCTCCAGCGAATGTTCGGTCCACGCAAGGTTTCTTCTATGCTCAGCCTTTGCACCTCTCTGTTCTGAAGACGTGTCAGGCTCAATAAGCGCTTGTCGATCTGTCTGCGAGAAGGTTGTCGAAGATTGCAAGGAGCAGATTAAAAGTCTACCTACTACCATCGTTCTTGATTGCTCTGCCTTTCCACTTCGGCCTGACCGAAGGCTGTGCATGAGACCACCAAATGCTAGTGAATTAGAACTAGAACCTCCTCCACCGCCCCGATGGCCATTCCACGACCACGAGATAAAAGAACACGGCTGCCCTCCAGCCCACACCCGAGCTCCCACCGGAGAATGCTGGCCGGCCTGCGGTCAGCATGCGCAATACACAGAAAGCGACAAACGCGCAGCAGAAATATCGATGACTACACTAGCTTGGTTCTCCCTTCTGTCCACATCATTCGCGTTACTCACATTCTGCGCGGAACCATCGCGATTTCGCTATCCAGAGAGACCAGTTGTTTGGATGGCGGCGTGCCACGCTATCGTTGCATTGGCCCACGTTGCAAGAGGCTGGATCGGCGCTAAGCTAGTTTCTTGTTCTGGCTCAACGCTAGCTGTCGATGGATTAGCATCACCCACGTGTGTAGCTTTCTTCTCCCTAACGTATTATTTTACGTTAGCAGCCGACGCTTGGTTTGCCAATGCCTGTGTCGCCTGGTACTTAACGGCTGCCAGTGAATGGTCTACTGAAGCATTAGAACGCGCAGCAGCGTATTTACACGCAGTCGCATGGGGCTGGGCCGGCGCCTGGACCGCAGCGGCGCTAGCGTTACGACGGGTTACCGCAGATGAATTGACAGGGACTTGCGGGATTTCTGACGCAGCAGCTGCAGCCCTAATTGGAGTGCCACGTGGGGCTTTATTAGTTACTTCTATTGCTCTAGCTATTGGGGCATGTCCTGGTATAATGAGAGTGCGAAGGGCGTTAGATTCTAGAGGTGCAAAGCGCGTGGGCAGGTTAGCAGTGCGCGCGGGGGCTGGGGGACTATTTTATTTGTTACTAGCAGCCTTTGCTACCGGCGTCAAAGTTATAGAATCTCGAAATAAAGAAATACAGACCAAGCTAGCACTTTTTGCTGCTTTAGAAGCAGAAAATATTGAGGAAATGGCGGGATCTAACGGGATCTCCGTGTGCTTGTGGTTGTCGTGTGGTATCGCGGCGGGGGCTTGGGCTTGGTCACGGAAATCTGCTGTTGTCTGGAAGAAAGCAGTGTGCCCTCCACGTAAAGCGCCCTGCTGCAGCCCTCCTTTGCTAAGAACTCATCATCCATATTATAAGCGACCTCTTCATATGTCTAGAGTATGATTTAATTGTGCCTTTTTTTTAAAGTTAATACGATTTGAGGCATAGTCTGCTCTCAAAACTAATTTCTAACAATTGCCTTCCGTGAAGGTGTTCTCGATTTTGTACAAACGTGTAAATAATGTAAGATATTTTTATACAATATACTGTTGATTTTTACTATACTGCCGTTTTATTTTTTTTAGAAGTATACACAATAGGAATTCAACAATTCATATAAGTATAATTCTCCTGCGGCGAACAGAATTGATCTCTACAGATTTTACACTGACAGGAACAAAAATTCTTATTTTTTTTAGTAAATATGACTATATTTAAGCGTAATAAAATAAGAATCCCATCGACAAAGACATTGAAAGCTGCGATAATTCAGGATGGGTGAAATGGAGAGCGCTTACTGGCATCATCTGTGATACAAAAGTACCTGTTCAAGTATAAGGCAACGTGTATAAAAAAAAACAATATGACAATATGGGTCCAAATAATAGGTTGCAAGAAAAGCGGATGAGCTACAAATATAAGTCACAGAAACTAGATGCTAAAGTTGTCCGGAGATGTGATGCTTAAAGACAAGATTAAAAAGGAACATATAACAGGAATCTTCGAAGTTGCAAAAATAACAGATAAAATCGTGAGAAGTCCTGGATATAAACATCTATAAAGCCATTTCCAAAGATATGAAAACGTTGGCTCTTTAGCCAAAACGGACTAGGAGAGCCGACTTCAAAAGAAATGGGAATTGGCCATGGGAGAAGGACTGAAGGCGGTAGGCGATTTGAGACACGTTTATTAAAGAAATATTTTTGATATTTGATGATAAATTTTTGATTTAGCAATCAATCCAAACTAAACAATTTTATTAAAACACATTTTATTAATAAATATCTAACATTAAATTGATAGGTAATATATAGCTCTCTATACAAAGACTAAACATTGATATAATTACAAATTTACATTATTCTTTAACCCTCTTAAATAAAATAAAACAAATTTGGATAACAAAACAGTAACGAATAGTTTAAAAAATTCCTCATAAAATATTGGAATGTAACATCATGAATCGAATATTTATGATTTAGCGATAAAGTTACAATAAAATTAGTGACGTAAATGACGTTCAAAGCCCGTGACAAAAATATGTAGACAGCCTACCTACAGCAAGAAGTTTAGCCGGAATTAGTTTAATTAATAATAAATTCTAATCGACATACCATTTGAGAATACTGAATAATATTTTGTATTGCAGACAACTTAATAAATCTTGCTTTAGTGTCCACAGTTTCCCCGCGTTATTCTTACGCCACTGTTAACTATCCACAATTTTCAATACAACAAATTCAATACAAAAATTTACAATAGAATTGCATTTTTTTCTTTTGTACATACTGTTAGATAATTTATAAATTATAATTGCACATAAGTTTACAGACACTTCTCTACATATTATATTGAAAACTGTCTATAATACCATAATACATATATAACTTAAAAACAATATACTATTAATTGATAATATTAGATAAACACATTATAATAGTTAATATTTAAATGTTGGAGGCTCAATTTCTACATAGGTTAAATTACCAGTTCCAAAATAACGCCTTATATTTTTGATACAATAATAGGTTATAAATAGATATCTAAGATCCATTTGTTATCTACTCTCTGTTTCGAATTTTCTTCTTAGAGAGTAATATATTTATATGAAAAGTCAATTAATTTAATAAAAAGTTAGCATTCAAGATGGCTAGAAGATCTAACTTCTGATAGAGTCGGAACATCAACTCCTGTTCCCATATTTATACAACTCAAAATTAGTATTTAAAATCACATTGAAGCTCTAAATAACTAATTGAAAGAAATGGGTAAAAGATTCGTGATGAAAACAAGAATTATGTTCCCAACATCATGTTATAACGAAGCAGTCGGCGTTTTGAAGGAACTCAGATAAGTTCTTTCGCACTTAAGATAATATCTTTGTAGAGAATTCATTCCTATGTTGCCTCGTTTAGATTGCCATTTGATAAGAAATAGAGTAAAGTTGTCACCACATTCTTAATAAAATAAAGTCAAAACCACAATTTCCTACATAAACTGCTATACGACAGTTACGAATTGCATTTTCTATCAATACCCTAGAATCAGTTAATTTACACACACAATTAGTGACACATTTAAAAAAAAAATGTTATTATGGCGGTTAGACCTAAAATTAATTTCAGAAGAAATATCGTCGAATAATTAATTTTAGCTACAACACTAACAAACTAGATAACCCTTTTTCTGAATCGGTTAATCTATAACCAAGTACCTATATTAACCTCCCGCTATCCTTCTTGCGTGGACATTAGTGTATCAAACTCCGACCCCTTACCAGAGCTGAAATAACTAGCGAAATTAAAAATGCCCGAATCCCTAACATTATCTGTCGAGCCAAATTGAGCCTTATTACTGTGCATTGGGGTTACATTCGCACTAAAAGACTTTTGATTCAACAGATCCGGTTCGTAAATTGTTGCTTCTTTGGGCGACACTGAAACATCGTGGTAAGGATTCGTTAAGTACTCTGCATATATTTCACTCTGTTGGACCTCTGTGATGGAAACAGAATCATTAGTAGTTGAGTGACTCCTGTTATTGGGATCTGTGGAACTGATTGGCAGATTTGAGGGGTTGTTGACATTGAGTAGGAGGTTTGTGGCCTTTATTGGGGAATTGAGGTTAGTTGGTGGTTGAAATTCCTGTTGTAATGAGTTCACTTGTTGCGTTGGTTGTGACTGTAATGATATACCGATCGGCGTTGATATCATCTGAAAATAAATTAATGTTAAACATTTTATTTACTCATAAAAGTCACCTAAATATGTAAGTTCCAATAAGCTCTTATAATAAGAAAAAACTTAGAAATTTTTACCTGGAAAAGGTAAAAAGAACAAGTTTTACCTTTTCCATTTAAATAAACGGTTTGTTTCCGTTAAAAAAAACAATGATATGAGAAAGATATTTACGGTGAACGAACACTTATTCGAACCGAACGCCTCGAACGAAATGAATTTTATAATAACACTCTCTTAAAAATTCATCAAAATTGACACATTG
Source organism: Delias pasithoe (assembly GCA_010014985.3). NCBI lineage: Eukaryota > Metazoa > Arthropoda > Insecta > Lepidoptera > Pieridae > Delias > Delias pasithoe. Next base: position 19,774 of record JAAAKR030244057.1, read on the forward strand.
CGACAAATCTAAAGCAAATAGAAACGACTTCTTTTGCGCAGTCAATTCATTCGATGCGGATAAATGTAGGTTCACTTTTAAACTCAACTTTTAAGTTATTATCAATTAGCCCCATGATAGCAGCAACCTACCTCATTTAACGGCTGCAATAAAACCGAGGACGTCAGAGCAGAGTGGTCGTATAGTGGGTTTCGTATAGCCACCATACCACTAACTGGACCAACCAATGCCGGCGATACCATTCGGTTACCGCTGTCAGCCGTTTGATCTTTCTGCGATTGGATTTTGTCATGGTGGACTAGGTTGGGCTGGATCGGTTGCACCGTCCCTGGTACGGGAATAGGTGTCACCAATGTTGGACCAACTGGTGGTGCTAGCGGCAAATTCACTGGAGAGTTTGCACCAACAAGAATATTTGGTGTTTGGCGTTGATGAGCGGGACTAGATTGGGTTGTGTTGGTGGTGTTTTGAGGAACGTTGGTATTAAAAGGAACACTTGGCATACTATTGGATCCGACTGGGATAAGTGTTGGCAGCGAATGGGGTATCGAAGGCTGCATATGACTCGGCAGATTCTGTGTGGGTCTGGTGTTGTCGTTTACTGAAAAAAAAACAATTGTTCAATAAATACATAACCATTAACCCAAAGATGTGACAAATTGTCTATTAATGAACATTTAAATTTTATTT
>JAAAKR030244057.1:37648-48574 GCA_010014985.3 Delias pasithoe
AAATAATTAATATATATCTGCATCACATTGCCTCATCATAATTATTACAGTCATATTAATCACATTGATCAGTTTTAAAGCTTTACGAGAAGTTTTTTAGATTTATGTTTACTTGTTCAACAAATTATTGTATTTTAAGAATGAAAATCTAGAAAAAAGAAATAAACAGTAGTTTTTTATGTTGTAGAGAACAACAGAGCAGGTCAGTCTACTACATGGTTAGAGAATACTGGCACCCATTGACAACCATACCATAAAAAGTAAATATAAAGTATCTACATCTAATTGAATTTGTACATGTAGACTTACTTGTAATATTTTCATTAAAACAACACCATCTGATGAGTGATCCGTGCCAACAAACCGTGCATGTGTAACAGCATCTGCTATATCGTCAACAGTAGCAGGGACACTTGGGTGTGTAGGATCTGTAATTACAAAAAGATTTTCTCATTTTCATTAAATTAGAAATAACATAAAAGTAAATACTTATATATTCTAATTTATAATATAAAAGACAAGTCTTGTTAAGTTTGAGTAACTATACGGCTATGAATTGTGGAAAGTGACAAGGCTATTACAAACGAAGTCCAGTTCTTCAGGAGCAAGTCACTTCTCTGCATTCTGCGAATTTACTGGCCAAATACGATCTCCAACAGTGAGCTGTGGTCCAAGTGTAGTCAAAGGCCTATAGACAAAGAGTTTTCTCTTCGCAAGTGAAGATGGATTGGCCATGCATTTCGTAGATGTGACAATAAAACAGGACATAAACATTTGTGTCCTGTTTAATTTTTATTAGAAATGTTATAATAATATTATAATAGAATTCACACCTATAAGTCCATATGATAAAAACTTATGTATAGATGATAAAGCCAAGCTTGTGACAGGTCCAGTAGTTTCCTTGCTACGTATAACTTCAAGGAAAGGACTTAAATAGGTGGCAGGGTCTAATAGGCGAATATCATCAACTTGATTCAAGATTGTCTTCAAGTCTTGAAAAGTTCGCATAAGCATATCATATTCTTCGTTTGGAAAAGAGTGGGATCCCCATCGTGTACTTCGTCGCATAGCGGTAACTAGCATGGCCATCTCGCCCTGAACCACAAAAATTCCATTCCCGGGTAACGACATTTTTTAGCACTTTCAACCAAGATCTTTTATGAATAGAATCAGAACTTTTTGATAATATGTTGTGTTAATTGGCTACATATTACACAATACATGACATGGCGCTACACTCAACTACATATGCTTTATTCGATAAAAAGTGCAAGAAATTGATATATAATTAAAAATCAAAATTATAAAAACAGTCACAGGATCCTTTATACACAATATAAGTTTTTGATGTCGTCACTGGACATTGACATATCATAAAAGTAAAAATTCAACATTTATTTAGATTATTGACAACTGGCACTTATGTACAAGTAGGACAATTCCGTAGATTAAAATATGATCAATAATATTAGGGTTTTACAGTATAGTCTTAAGCAAACTGTACAAAAGTTAATGTAGGGAAAATTATTAATTGTAAAATCTAATGAGCACTGCGACCGTAAAAAAAATATGTATGGAAATAATGAACCATCCAGGATGTAACATCTAACGTTATTTTCATCCAAATTAATACTTTGACTCAGTATAATTTCCCATGCCCTCCAATCAAAATCTTCTATGTTCAGTTTTTACTAATGAATATTATTAAAGAGAAATCTAAAATGTAGATTGCATTCTAGATAACACAGTCAATTGTCAATTTTGTCACATACGGTTCGAGTTTCAAGACAGTTCAAAATGTCGGATTATCGTGGTTTACTTTTCTGAGAAGGGAATTTTCATTTTTAAATAACTAAGAAAGGTGACGTATTACTTGTTAAAATACAGACTAGATTATAAAGTTACTGTAAGTTGTTTAATTTATTACTCGTGTGCTAATTAAAACGTTATCTATTCACACTAACTTGCGTTGTCATGCATGCGATGGCCATCAACGTTTTGTTAATTTGCTCTTTTTGTGATCGTGTGGTTATTCTTAAAATCTGTATCTTATTACGTTGCAGGTGGTGCGTAACCCAAATTAAATTCTCAGAATGGTAAAAAAAAAGAGACAGAGCGATCCAACTGAAAATGGCGATGAATCGACGGAATCCTGCGATGAAAATGTAAAATCCACATGTCCTCACATTGCGAAGGCAGTAGATTTAGCTAAATTGAAAAGAGCTCTTAAAACCAATGGCTTTGAAAAGGAATGTGCTGAATGTAAGAAAAACCCTAAAATTGAGGTGGATGATCCGAATAAAATTGAGGTGGATGATCCAAATTTTGAGATAGATTTATCATTATGGATGTGTCTGCGATGTGGGACTCAACTTTGTGGTCGACTCCGCAATAAACACGCTCTACATCATTTCTGTACACCCCACTCAGACTGCCATGCTTTGACAGTTAATACAAGCTCATGGGAAATATATTGTTACAACTGCAATACTGAAGTCACAGCTACAAGTTCTAAAAAGCTGCATGAATGCATTGAATACCTTAAGAAACAAGCTAATGGTAACCCAAGACTGCCCCCTATAGAATTATTCCTTGAGCCTCAAAGTAAGAATGTAGATGCTCCATTACTTGTAGAGAATATGTTATTAACAGATAAGGTTAAAGACAAAACTATGTCTTTAAATTTACCAAGAGTCAGAGGTCTTTCTAATTTGGGAAACACATGCTTTTTTAATTCAGTAATGCAATGTTTGGTACAGACTCCATATTTACTGGATGTATTGCAAGAAATGGCTTCTCCAGGAGAGAAATTTACTTTACCAGGTGGAAAATTAAAGCTAAGGGGAGAAAATGATGATGATGGTAAAGAAGTTGACCTTCCTCCTATAACAGGACAGCTTGGAGAATGGGGAACTTTGACTAGAACATTGGCAGAAACTTTGGCTGAATTACAGACAGGTAAAATTTTCTTAATTTTATATTAAGTTATTAAATTATATGTATTAAATGCATAGTTTAAATGTTTCCTTTGTTGTTTACAATCTAATGTTATGTAAAGTTTGGTTCAGACTTGTGTGACATTCGAAACATGTTTTTCAATAAAAAATGTTTGTTAAAATTTTAAAAATAAAGCCAATTTGCTTACTTCATAAAGACTTGTTACATTATTAAATTTGTAAAAAATCTATATATTATTGTGTTGAATTGTTACTCTTGATGATTACAGGTGAAGGTGGTGTTTACACACCACGCAAGCTACTTTCGGCTCTAGTCAACAAATTGCCACAGTTTGGAGGGGGAGATCAACATGACTCTCATGAGCTCTTGAGACACTTGCTGGAGGCTGTAAGGTACAAGCAACTTAAATATTATCAATAACATACAACAGATTTAAGTTTTATGATTATAAAGTTTTTTACTTTAATACAATAATGCATTCAATTTTAAAGAGGAATTACATACAAATAGTTTATTTTATAGTATTATGAATTTTTATATGCATTTTGAAGTAATGATACAAATGTGAATAATAATAAAGTTCAATAAATTTTAGATCTGAAGATCTACGTCGCTACCAATCAGTTATTCTGAGCAGTCTTGGTATAAATTCCAAAGTAGATCCTGCTAAAGTAGATGGTGAAGTGAAACAGAAAGTCAAGTTTTATGGTCAACAGGCATCTGATACAATGCTAAGACCAGAGCAGGTATTTAAAAATGTAATCCAAATGAATATAAATTAATTTTTTGTAGGGTTTATGTTTTTAAAGTTTGACATAATTCTATATGTTGTTAGGGATGACCCATTTGATTTCTCATAAGTCTTAATCTTTAGGTGTTCCGTGGTTTCCTGGTTTCAACACTAGAATGTCAAGAATGTTACCAACAATCTGACAGGGCAGAGTACTTTCTAGATCTGTCATTGCCTGTAGCCGCTTCTCGGCCGCAGCCCCCAGTGCTAACCAGAAGAAGAGCTAACGGTAAGGAGACATTTATTTCAATGTGATCTTTGTTTGTTACTAATGTGTCCAATGCAAATCATAAATTTTAAAACCTTGTTGCATGTTTTTCATTAATAACTACGAGTTTACAAATTTTATTTGTTATTTTAACAACGCTCAAAGCTTGTTATGTCTAGATCAATAACATACAAAGATATGCAACTTTTTCAGAAGAGAACACATTTCACGTGCAAGACGAGAACAAACCTTCTAAACATCAGATCAAGAAAGAGAGACATGCAGCTAAGAAAGCCTCTAGAAAAAGCAAAGGTATTTTATATTAAGAATTTAAGGTTTATTTTACGCTGAGCGAGGTACACTCAAGTGACAGCTTTAAAAACATGCATTCGCGTAAATAAACAATATTCATTATATACTCTATAATTATTTCTCGTTAAACATGTATTTCTTTCATTGTTTGTAATTCTCTTCACAGGTAGTACTAAAGAAAAAGCTATTGACGCGAACGGCAAAGATGACGGTAAGTCTTCATCTGAGCAGTCTGATGCAGACGTAGAAGATAATTTAGATGATTTGCCCAAAAATGCCGAAAGCCAAACCTCTAACACATCAGCTGTGGCCCATACTGCAGCAAATTTTGCTGCTTATCACATGGAATCCAGTTACAATTCCGAAAAAGTTATGAGCTTAGGTTCTATCAGAACTAGTCCTGTTGACTTGGACAAAGAAAAAACTGATAACACCCCAGAAACTACTAACAAAGACTTTGTTGAAGCAGCCACGTCAACAATATCTCTCAATTACAAACCATTAGCCCACTTGGAGAATCTCTCCAACCCAGATTCGGGAGTGGCCAGCCCTGACGCCACTAAACACAATTCTACAGAAACTGTTGATAATGTTGATTCTCCTATTAATGGAAAAGAAGTTGAGAGTCATAGCTCATTATCTAGTGAAATCAACTTGGACCTCTCTAGCCCAATGCATAAATTATCCCCTACCAAGAACGAATATGAAAGACCAGTGTCTAGAATATCATTCGCACCAGAATACTCGAACGAAGTCGTTTCGCGCGGTATCAGCGCGCAAGGTTCTAAGGGCCTTTTGGATAACAATTGGGAGACCAACGCTATCGGCCCACACAATGACATAAACAATCTAGAGGTGAGCAATAAATTGGAAAAGTTGAAACTAGACATGGACGACATTAAGCCGAAACCGACATTACCTTCGCCCATAGACCACGATGTCCCTCCAACGGTTCCTCGAACCAAATTGTACAACGTTGAGCCCGAAAGAAATTTGGGCGGCGCAAGCCGAGATTTTATGTCGTTCTCACGGCAAAGCCCGTTGTTACCAAGATACGTGTGTGATGAAGATGAATGCAGTATTCAATCTTGTCTCAGCAATTTCACAGCGCTCGAACTATTGACCGACAATAACAAAGTTAGCTGTCAAACATGTACCGTAAGACACAATGGTAAGAACGGCAAGACAGTTTATACTAATGCCTCGAAACGCTTCCTCGTATCTAGTCCCCCTGCTATTCTAATCCTACATTTAAAGAGATTCCAAATTGGCCCACGATGTATGTTTAGAAAGATGTCTAAACACGTCGACTTTCATACGATTCTTGATCTGGCTCCTTTTTGTGCTATGGACAAACTGAAAAAGCTTCCAAATGTTAGTCGCGGACAGAACGAATTGCTTTACTCATTATACGGGGTCGTGGAGCACTCTGGAGGAATGCATGGTGGCCATTATGTGGCATATGTTAAAGTCCGCCAGGCCATTAAGCGAGATGATCCTAAGTGGTGGTTTTTGCCCAAGAGTGCCAATATCCCTGCTTCTGGGAGTGGCGATGGAGATGGTGACTCAGAATCTGATCTATCGGGCTACGAATCTGGCGAAGGAGTAACCCCAAGTGCAGAAGCACCGCAAGGTAGATGGTTCTATGTTTCTGATAGCATGGTCTCTGAAGTGACTGAAGATAAAGTATTAAGGGCTCAAGCGTATCTGCTTTTTTACGAAAGGATTTTATAATCTTGTTTGGCCTAAGATGGAAATGGGTGGCATTTAAGTGGAAGACTGACGCTTTCTGGGGTCGGAATGACAAAAATGTGTTAAGTTTTAATCATGTTCTGTAAATAGATTCGGCTTATCCCTAATTATTTTGTAACTTATATTAATTGATAAGATGTTTCATTTTATTTTGTACAATAGACATTTATTTGTCCTTTGCAATTTAATCGAATTTGTTCAATATATATAATTTTAACAATTGCTGGACATTTTCCTACTATCTATTTTGTTTAATAATTTCAGAGTTGATAATTATTCATTTAAATATTCATTGGTATATATATATATATATATTATCATAGTAAAATATATTCATGCATAAAATATAATTTTATATTCTTTAAAGGTGCTCCTGCTCCTACCCAATTGTATTTGAATGAATACAGGCTGTCCTCGCACTTATTGCACGATACATTCTCTAAATACGTGACGTAAATCGAAACAACGTAAGTCGAGACATATTTTTTTCATACGTTTACGTGTAAAACTCAAGGATTAGGATCCACACGGACTCCAAAATAAAATAAAACTGCATTTATAACCAAGTATGTACATATTATCCACAACTAAGTTTTAAAATAATTACATTACTAGTATTTATGAAATTGCTACTTATTTTTGCTATGCCGGCAATCGAAACTTGACGTATGATTGAGGAATAGGGTCAAAACTTTGTTCGACGTAACTCGAAACAACGTCAATCGAGGACTGCCTGTACTAGTTAAGTAATGTAGAAGAATCTTTAGTAAAATTGTTGCCAGGTTTAAGAATCTTATTTTACCTTTATACTGTCAAAAATGATATAATTTTATGAAAGATGTTTCATAATATTTTGACAATTGTTCTTTCTGAAAATTATTTCAATTTGTTTGTTCGCCTCCATAGTTTTTACATGTGCGAGACTCATTAAAGGGATAGTCTTCCATTGGTTGTCAAGGTCAAAGCATAACTTTATGTAATGTATCTATTTCATTAAAAAAAAATGTGTTTTAATACTGCTTATATGTTGAATCCCATTGACTAGGTAATAATTTGTATGCTTCTTTACTCTTGAATAAATTAGTTCAACCTTAAAAGTATTTTCAAATACTATTATAACAAATATATTTAATGACTGGGTCTACTTTCAAAAAGCAGCATCTTATTTATAGTAGATTAATTTAATATTTTACTTTTTAGATCATTTTGAGGTCAGTTGAAATGTTTTAAAACAAACCTTAAATGTTTAATATGAGAATAATAACAATGAAACAAGTTTTTTAAACAAACAAAAGGTGTACTTTACTCATATTGTCTTTCCCTTAACATGGCAACATGTGAATTTTCAAATGGAATTAGTCGAGTTATTTTCGGTATATCATAAAAAGTTAATTCTATGATACAGTATAACACTTGAAGTGTATCCTTCGCTTTTTGTAATGCCTGAAAAAGAAGTTTCAGCTGTTATATCCGCACAAAATAACGTCTTAGAAACCCTGGGAATTGAATTTCGGGTATTCGAATGTTTCGGTGGTGTTTAAAAAGAAAAATTACCTGAGAAATGGGCGCTGTAATTTCTTCGCATGCACGACACACGAACATTACGAGACACAAACGTATATACAAACTAACAAGCACCGTATTGGTCAAAATACCATTTTTTAATATATCATAGAGATAATTAAAAACCTTAAGTATATTGAAATCTTTTTTCATCCGTGACGTAAATAGGAGTGTAATAAATGTGGCGGATGTTTCTCTTTTTTATCTCAAATTTCTAATTAAAAGTATTTTAAAACTTACTGCTACAGTCTTCTCTTTTAACTGCGGTTTCTTGCTCATCTCCTTCTTAATGTCAGTCATTTCTTGTGGAGTTATCCCTACTAGCCTTGATAGTACTTCACTCGTAAATTGCACATCTATTGTCCCAGTGCCGTCCACCAAAGTGCATTTTAAACTCCAGCCCTCTTTACCTACAGATAATTTCGACAGCAACTTCATAATTTGTCCCTTGATTTTAAACACTTTCTCTGCTTTATCGACTACGTTCATTTCGTTTATTTGTTTGACGTAAACAAATGGTTCCGATTTTATTCCAACGGCATACTGTTCAAAAACCTCTTTCTCTCTTCTGTCGAAATTTATATCTAATTCCCGTAAATATTCTTCATCTTCGAATAGTTCGTTGTCATCAGGGTAGTCATTGACTGTGTTTAGTTTTATCTTTTTCTCTGCTTGAGGATTGCCATTGTCACTGAGTCTCTTCAAATTATCTCCAGGTTTGTTAGTGAAGCTTTGAAGTTCATCAGGATTATTATGGATTGTCGAATTGTCACTAAGTTGAATAATTTCTTTAACATTACCATTACTTTGCGACAAATTACCAATGTTACTTGCTGGACTTTGACTGAATTGTGATTCAATAGCTGTAAGTTGATCCAAATCAAAGTCATCTTCATCAATAAGTAGAGCTTGAATACTTGTTACTCTGGCTACTGGTCGCGTAGTTTGATCAAATGTTGTTTCATGTGGAGGTGGAACTTGTCTATGTGGAGATGGTATAACAGAATTTGATTTTGTTCCTGCTAATTTTAAGTTTGATTCTGAAAAATATTGTATTACTTAACATCTATTGACATTTTCATTTTAATGTTATTGCCCAGGATGTTAAAATCATTGTAACCATTTTTAGGTATCCTTATACTAATTAAGTAGACTCTGTCAGCAAAATTTGTCACACATTTCCACATAAATAGAAATGGTGATGGAGTTCTTGAAAAATATAGTACGTTATATATTTCACTTACCTTGAGTAATAGGTAGACTCAGTTTTGTGGATAGAAGCCCTGCCAAAGAATTAGACACTGCTATCTCTTGCACCTCGCCTCCAAGGAGTTCTATAGAGCTCTCTGTTAGTAACATCATTCCACGTCGGCATTTTACAGGTCCTATAAAATTATCACTTGTGAGGAAACTATAAAATATAATATTTGAAATAAAGAATATATTATGTTGTGTATTGGACCTCAATTTGAGAACTGGATTATGTTTGCCCAACAGCTTATTAGTTTAAAAAAGTAAAGTGTTTAATTTAAAATTAAATGATTCTGCCTATTTGTCATATTTTATCATTACCAAATTCATATTTATGTATGGTAAACACAATAAATAATATTTAACACACACCCTTAATGAGAATTTTACAGCCAGGTGTTATGTCACAACTCAAATTCCGCATAGGTTTGTACTCAATCCCAGTTACATCTTGAACACCATCAGTCATGTAAAGTTTTATCATTCTGGAAAAAAAATGTTATTAGATCACTTTAGTGTTACTTAACCATGTCAAATAGTCAGACAGTATAAGTGATCATTAAATTTTAAATCAAGGAATTGGAAGAAGATATGTTTCTAACCTTAGAATGTTCTTCAACTACTGTCAAGGTGAACAGATTATGTTCAGTAAAACATATATATCTTTACTTGAGCTGGATTTCTTAAAAACTTAACTTTCATTAAATATTTGATAAGTTAGTTTTTTTTGTATAAATGAACAAACCTATGATTAGGAACCTTCTCATCAAACTTTGTAGTGGCATCAATATTTTCAGTGTTAATTTTTTGTAATTTTAAATATTGTTGATATGCTGGAGTACCTGGAAAGTCACCCTTTTTTAATTATATAATATAATATTATAAAACCAATGATCCCAATCTAAAATTTAGTAAAACAGATCGGCTAATTATAATCAACAATCAAAAGATTAGAATAATGAGAATTCATTATGTAAGAAAAATAACAATTGTACCTATATCAACCACTGCATTTATTTGTAACGCAAAACTTCCATTTAATATAATATTATGCTCGTTGCTAAGGTTTTCGGGTAGAGATCCAGGACATATTTCCTTCAAATCATTTAATAGCCACTGTTCTTTTGCAAGGTTCTTGATTTCCACTTCATTATTGTTTTCATTCAAATATTCAACACAACTAAAAATACATAGGATTTTTAGTGACAAACAATGATGTATATTTTTATAATTTTTAATGCATTATATCAGCCAATATTGTAATCAAATTATGATAATTTTATGTTTATAAAATCTTGAAGATGTAGTAAAGTAGTTTTAACTGGAAATATGATTTAAATTGTAGTTTTATCTTTTGTGTTTAAGAGAGGATAAAACTATTAGAATATTATATGGTCTACACATCTAGACTTCATGCACTTAAAAACAATATATTTCTCTACATAATAATAATATAAACAACAATACCCTGTTATCCATTCTTCATCAACAAACATATGATTAGAGATTAGGAATTCTTGAACATTGCTAATGGTAGCATTTAAAGACATTTGGAAATATAAATAGAAAAATTCGTAGCCAGATTTTCTAGTAATTAATAATTTTCGTAAAAATAATTCTACAATATAACTTGTCTTTTTAATGTCAATTATCATATTTTGTACGCCACATTGCCGCCAAAACTTATCTCTAATCTCTATGCTATCAATTGACAAAAATAAACCAGTTGGCACATCTGTGGTTGGATAAGTTATCTAATCTGTACATTGTACAATAATGGCATTTGTGGATAATGTTTTTGTAAAGTCCATAAATAGCAACATTATTATTTTGTGAACGCAAAAGAGCTTTCAGAATTTTATTTCATCTCCCTCGTAAATTCCATAGATTGATTGACAACAAGAAGCAGCACTGAAAACATTGTAATTTAAAATTTTCTTTTAATGTGAGTGTTGCAAAACTGGAGCCTGAATTTGTGATTTACACGGTGGAGGAAAAAATATGAAGAGGCGAAATGCCGAATCTGGCAAAATGCGGCGCCCTATAAAGCGCACAAAAATACCTGAAGGAATGTATGGAAAGTGAGTTT
>JAAAKR030245869.1:0-10273 GCA_010014985.3 Delias pasithoe
TAGTATGAGTTGTTATTTTTGCCAGATATCGACCACGGAATACAATAAATAAATATATACTTACACTATAATACTATAAAACTATAATTCGAAAGAATATTGTGCTCTTATTTGAATAAAATTATATTCCCTCTGAACTTAAAATCATATCTAAGAATTTTGAACAATTTTGGTGTTTCGACGCCAAAAACTTTATAACCCACTTGAAAGATCAGAAAGAAGGAATGTGCTTTCGAAGAAATCCTATCAAATTTTAAATTCTAATTCAAATTATGCGTTGAATATAATACATATTATCTAGAATATAGTAACTGTCGTTTTGTAAATTTAATTATCTATATAACTCTCACCCACTCCCGCGCATGTAAACCCGTGACCTACGGTAATACATTTCAGATCATTATAACTGAATAGCATTAATAACTGGCAACAGCGTGCGTAGGCGTAACTGTTTTTACATAAGCTATTAAAAGGCTAATGCACTCACAAATACAATAAACCCTCAATAAATATTGATCCTGTGGTGCACAGATTAATACGGATAGACGGAGACAGATTGAAAATTAATAATTAAATATTACTGTCGAGTTACTTAGTTATGAGTACATTCATAAACAACGTTTTTAAATGAGAAACATTTAAAAGAGCGTAAGCACATATCTCTTAAAGGCCAGCAACGCTTCACGGGCGAGGTGGAGCTAGAGGGATCCACTGGCGGTGGCCTAATTAATCTAGTTTAGCTTATTATTCATTTGACTCCCGATTTTTATCTACACTATCAAATATTTTTAATTATTCCAACTACTGTGTTGAACTCAGCTAGAGTTAGATTGGGCGCTGGAGAGGAACTGTTTTATAGAATTATCTTTTAAAATACTTCAAAATGCTAAACAAAATTTTCTTTCATAAATTCCGGTCTGTCTGTTAATAAGACTTATATTCCAAATTTTTATGCCTCATAACGGCCTGTTGAAGATGCGGTTGGGCCTGCGCTAGCTCTCTTAAGTGTGAAAGCACATTAACATTAGTTAACGACAACGTGTGGGATAAAACAAATAAAACTATTCGATTACATATTATTGTTTGTTTATAAATAACACAACGCAGTTTATCTCAAGGAGGGAGAGATTTTTAAGAACGCCTGCTGTGCTACGTTAGCATAAAATGCTCCTAACGTAACGTACTTTAAAGAACACTCAAATTTCAACTGTTATTAATAATCTGTGCCGACGAATAAACCGAGCGATTTATGCATCGGCCTTGGTGATCAATCATAAATTAACTACAAATCGGAAAGGAATCATTATTGTTGAATAGAATGTAATAACCGTATATCTCTTAAATTCAATTTAGGTAGACTGTGATACAAGTGCAGAATCTACAAAATTGACGAATGATAAGCTTCGAATTTTAACACGTCAAAGAATAACATTATCTATTTTAATTCGCTCGCAAAGCATTTAAGTATGAGGCCCTTAATCGATTTCGATTTAAACTGAAATCTTTAAACATCATTTATACACATCATTATTAGGGCGCACAAAAAAGTACTTCCAATAACTAATTCAACCATAAACAAGACCGATTAAATGTGAATAAGTGAGAACACTGAATGCTTAAAAATGTCGCGTCATCATATAAACTCGACTGTACTGCTTTGAACGAATGATTCGTAATCTTTTATTACGCTTAATCTAATATTTTGGTCCAAACAAAGACGAAAGCAGAATGATTGTTGCAAGTAATGATTTTATTTCATGTATGGTCATTATTTGTTGTCAATATTTAAAAAATGTAACGATTAAAACTAACGATTTAACCTATGGCGAATATATGTATTGAATGAACTAACGAACTAAGATAGCAGTGTTATCTTACCGTAACGGAATTGAACTCAATTAGGAAAAAAACACAAGTGCCGGTTCGTGGCGTGGTTTCACTAGTAAGACGCGGCAGCCCGAGAAACATCCAGAACCATCCTAACAACATATGTTTATAATATGATTTGTTCTCTAATATTATAATTTGAAATCGCTTGCGATTAACGCTATATTTTGTCTGACAATTGATCAGATAAAGAATAAAAATTAATCTAATAGTAATAATACATAATTTTTATTTTATTCATAAAACTATTAGTGTCCATTCAAATACAAGAGGACCAAGATAAAGGTACGTAATATTTACAGAGGTTATGAGAACGTATAATGCAACAAAAACAAAAAGGCCACTCTTCGCCGCGGAGGAATAAAACGACAAATGGCAAGTAGCAATCAGAGTAGCGATAAAATCCACATGTACTACTACCGTTTCCGTCTCGTGCTAACGCGCCATTTCGTATCGACACTCCGACGACGCTGCAATAAATGCAAGACAAAAGACCATTTTGATACGTACTACAGTGTACTCAATTTGCAGTGTGAACACATATTTACACCTACAGCAACCAGCTACTGAACTCTGCGTAAAACAAGCATTTATAAGTTATTTTATATAAAACAATATAATATGATGGATAATAAACTATTTACAATTGACTAATTTGTAAAAAAAACGGCGTTTGATTAAAAGTAGAAGTTTCTAAGAATAAATTTCGGCCTTTTACTTTGCCATCATAGTGATCCCAAATAACCTAATTAAAACTATATGAAATCTAGTCAGAACCTAACCTGTTGTTAACTTTAACAATATAAATCAAACAATGGCAAATTCTCAATAAAATAATGAAATTGAATGACAGTTCTTTAGTACGACAATTTGTGATGAAATTCTGTTAATAACTTAGTACCCAATAAGTTATTCTACTAACAATATAGAGTTATTTAAGTGTAAGTAGTTTATTTTTTTTAATATTACTTATTTAAATTTAGAACAAAGTACCCAGCCACGAAATGTAAAAAAACAAATATAAATTTAAATAGCACGTTAAGCATTTCGAAACGACCTGAATTCTGTTATTTAAATTAAGACACATCCTTCCAAATACGATGAGATGTTAAAATGCACATAAAAGCTCCCGCGAATACTCATTCGCCGTTCACTAATCAGTCGGATCGCATTCAAAAGAATTCCATGTCGCATGTCGTGGAATCCGACAGCTGTTTTTTGGGCCAAGCGCCGACCCTGCCTGTTAGGTAATGAACTTTGGCGGTATTTAAGTAGGTCAGACGATCAATTTTATGGCTTAAATCATCTAACTAGGTATTGCAACGAAGGCTGTTTGTTTGGTGATGGTTATAGGGCATAATAGAAAAAATAAATTATGTTAGATTTGGTGGAGATATGACTTTCTAATTTCATAGTCATACTAAAGACTAACTGTTGAAAATCACGAAAAAGTAGTAAAAACAAAATACTACCTTTAAAATATATTATTATATATAAACTAATTTACACGGGCAACATTTTCAAACACTCTAAAATCAATTGATCGAAGGTGGATATTAAAATTATAACATACAAAAATAATTATCGTCATCTATTAATTAATAGTGCAATACAACAGAAATAATAAAAAAGACTCAATCGATTCAATAAAGTTACAATGTATTACAACAGCTAGAGAGATACTAGTTTTCTTGACACAGAGAAACCTTTTTCTCGGACAGAAATTCCTCAGTGAACCGTAAGAAATTAACTGTGTAGCCCTACGTGACATTGCGATGTCGACACTGTTTTTTTTTACTTTTCGTCTTAAATTAGTTAACAAGTTGAGATATAAACTAATTACAACGCGAGGCATAGATAATAAACTAAATAAATTTTAATAATATTTATATATTAATATAATATTTATAAATTTTAATAATTTAAATAATAAACTAAATAACTAAATAAATGCTGTCTTTATCGAATCTCTTTGATCGTACCAATACGACTTGATGACCCTCAAAAAATAGAGTACCTATCCAGGCTTGAGAATGTCGATAGGCGGATGAGCTGCTCTTTTGTCTCGCTATTTCATGAAAAAAGAAATGAAAAAGATTTAAAATATTTGGCAAGCGTACCTAAACTAACATGCAGTGCGGATATTTTACCACCGAAATTACTACTACTCCTAACAAAAATGTAAAAATTCTTTACTCATTCCATTACTTATTTTTATTTAGCCCGGCACTGTATTTAGAACTACAGTTAATAACTATTGTCTGAATGAACATTAGAATTACGTGTAAAGTCAATCATTTACTATACTCTCTTCTTTTAGAGTTATATTTGACTAAAAAGAATGGACCTATGAAATTTAACGATTGATTTTATTGAATTTTAAGCGGGTTTGTATTGTGACACGGACGCACCGTGGGCGACCGAAATCACGAATCACTAATCGTTAATCAGAACTGATGATGCGACGATATCATTCGATGCGAAAGTGATAGTTCTGAGTCACGGACTAACAATGATATACGACGGCGCCAACAGCTCGTATGCATGTATCGTTTCCACGTTTGACTCATACCATGTCGCAATTAGCTGCGTTTAGACACTAACAATATATAAATATTAAAATATACACGATGACAACATTGATACACTGTAATCTAATTATCGAACAGGGTGTATGTGCAGAAGTTTAATTACAATTAATATAACAAGGATTGTAGAAAATTTGTTGATTTTTTGAGAACATTATCAGTTTTGACTGATATTGATGTACGAAATTATATACCAAAAATATCTTCATTTAAATACAATAAACAAAATTAAGAGTATATTTCAATTAACGCCATTTGCAGTTAAGTGTATCTTATTTCCTTAACTACTTCTTATCTCTGTGCTACTAACTAATATTGTTTATCAAGGCGCGTCTCACCTGAGGATTTCTGGGTGGCTGCGGTAGTCTCATCACAGGATGCATAGGCGCCGGCATCCTAGTCGACGGGATGTACTGCCTTGGCGCTAATGGGGGTGGGGGCGGCCTAGGACCTTGGAGTACCGTTACTGAAGGGTTAAGAGGGACTGGAGGTCTACGTTCCGCCCTTTCTGCCATGGCCCTTTCTGTTAGACTTTTCTCCGCCATCGCTCTCTCGGCCATGTTCTTCTCCGCCATGGCCCGTTCCACCATAGCGAGGTGTTCTGAGGGTCTAATGAGCCTTGGTGGGACAGTGCGGGGCTTCGGTTCGGGGCGCACGACGCGGGGCGGAGGCGCTGGAGGCACTCCGCGTCCACGTCGCGCCGCCTCCGACTCGTCCGTCATCGGGGCGCGCCAATCTGAAAAGAGTTTAGTTTCTTAAGAAACATTCAACGCTAATACTATCTATATCTGTAAGACATTTCATCGATTTATGGAAAAACGGCTAAAATATAATTTACATAATTCATGTAAGAAAACCGAATAAAGCGCCATCTCTGTGCTCAATATGAAACTTTAAAAGCTCTCACTTCACAGTTCGTACGTTGTAGAGCTACCGCGGGCAGAAATGGATCGTAGCACAAAAGCGCGCGAAACTGGCGTCACGGCGTCTGCACGCATGAGTGCATTAAAAAATACGGCCTTTGTTTAAATTAAAAATACCGTTATTCAACTTATTGTGTATTATTCATGGAAGTGAACCATCTGTTCGGTTTACGTAAATTACATTCAGTTATTTACAATCCAAATAATGATGGTATGGTCGCTTTTGTTCGGTTTACTTTATCATATTCCTATTTGCTGTAATTCAACGATTATTACGAAGTCATTACATTTTTCCGAAGATACACTACACTAAACACTACACATTTCATTTCATTAGAAATCATTTGTTATTATTTCGACTTGTTAACTTATTTATTATGTATACTTATAATTAATTCTTCTGAATGAATTATATAAAAACATACATATAATAATCAATAATTCAGAAATTGCTTGGTAACAGCAAATACTTTTAAATATTCAAGCATTCATAATATTGTCACTTCTCTCATACTAGTTTTTTGTAGACTTTGGGAGAGAATGGCGATCTCTCTAGACAAAATATGTCGTGTACGTAGAATACGTAAAATTAAAAACAGCAGCAAAAAGTAATTATCTATCTAGGAATAATTTACGTGACTTCTTAGAAACGGTTGCGGTGGTTTCTCCATTCCTCGCTAGAAACTCGAGATTAAATATTAATAATCTGCCTCTAAGGTATAATAAGGCATGTATAAACTTTCACAGCAATTCTGATTAAATACCACACTAGTATGAAAATCTAGAGAACTCTTCATTACCAGTTTATTACTGTATCTAGTGTAACATTAAGTTTTGCTACTTTTAAAAAATCGCAATAACCGTATTTAACTTGATTTAATCTTCCCCCTTCAAAAGCATTACGTCATTTAAAAAAGTCTAACAAAAATGTTTTAATTGTATGATTGTAATAAAATAATTAAAAAGTATCTTAAGATTAAGGAAACGAAGCTACGAATAGTAATAATAGGCTAGGCTGAATCTACATGAATACGTGTTAAAACAGATGAAATTTCTATTACACACATAAGGAAAGGTACGTTCCTTCCAAAAACAAAGCATGAAGGTCGGCTTGAAGCGGTCCCATTAAAAGGTCTAATTGACACACGGCACCGCCGTATCCCCAGGGTTATTGTAGGGCCGGATAGACCGGTCCCATAGCCAGGATAAGCCAAGCAGAATCAATTACGTGTTAATTATCCGCGTCCGGATCTTCGGGTCTTTTCGGGTAAAACTAGCCTTGACAATGCGATGTTTTGTACAGTAACACTACCTATGTGACGAATACAAAAAGGTTATTTTCGCACACGTGCGCCTTTACACCAATATTCCTAACATAATTTTTGTACCTGTTATACATGGGTAGCTATAGATATGTAAAATAGTTTGGTTTAATAGTGTGATTGTTTCCGGTTGCCACTTAAATAATGCGAAGCGATAGCTTCTTCCCAGGAATACACTGCCTTCCTATATAACACTCTCGGAAATATATGAGAAGGGAAGTATGCTATTCTTTGAACCAGAATACGCGATCAAATTTTAACAAGAATGAACGATAATGTAATTTAAAAGCTTTACGGGTCAAAAAGTTAAGGAAAAACTGAAACTTATAATTTTAAGTGTCCGAAGCAAGCCATTTTGTAGTATCAAACACGATGATACACGAAACGTATTAGATACATACAAAGAAAGGAACATGAATTCACACGTTTCTATAACTTACGTACACGCAAACACTGGATAATGTTCAATAACATAAAGTAAACATTACTGAGTACACGACCTTGAGATACACAATACGCTGACGGAAAACGAACAAACAAATATCATTGTTCAACACTCATTGAGCCGACGTGAAATTTGCACTTCGTAAACTGCATCTATGTCGTCGTCATGACAATAGATTTGACACATGACAATAGGCCACAGCTTATTAAACTTACAGTTGTCAAAATGAACAAGAATCTTCATGTAGTTGAAGCCCGGTACTATTAAACATGCCTTCATTTAAATCATTGCTAATAAGTCTCAAAAATATGTCCCTATGTAAAATAAATGCTGTAAACTATAAACAAAATTTTTGTCCAACGTTTATTTTATTCTAGTTCACGCAGCTAACAAAATTTACTGTAAGCTTGTCACAAAACAAAAAGTTAGTAAGCTGTACACGAACTTTCCCTCCTAAAATTGACACATGCGCAGTAATCGAAGCCCATTTCACGGAAAAGTGAGTCTTATAATAAACACAAAGAGAAGGTTCCATATCAAAACATTATCGCGGTCTCTTTTGATCATAATTTCATTTTCCACTACGTGAGGGATAACTGTGTGGGTACCTTCTTTCCTATTACAAACGAGATTGGTTTTCGTATCACATTCACAGGTAGTCAGTTATTATATAAGCACATTATGCCTGCATATAATGTTTGCAACTATTATAATTATATGTGTCATAATATCAATTTCGAATTGTATTATTTAATGAGTATGATTCTATAGTAATACAAATGAAATTATTCAATTACTAAAACAATATTAATGTATAAAATTTTAGAACCTCCTCTTGAAGTTGATTGATTTTAACGCATAAATGTATTCAACCTAAGCACCGTACAGTTTTAAAAATTATGATCCTTTATTTATATTATATAAAATGTCATCATTAATAAAACTACAACCTTGTTGTGCTTCATATACTATATAGCGAGATCAATAAAGCCTGCAGACGTGAAAATAACATAACCTATATAACGACTTCTTTCTTATATTGTATTTTTCAAAGATATTGTGAACATACAAATAAACTAAAAATAATCGAAAAAAACCGATCGCTAAATGAACCGATAATTTTTCCAATCGAAGTTTCAAATACTAATAAGCAAGGTGTTTTGAAATAGGCCCACAATTAAAATCCTCATTGGCCGATTGTTAACAATCTTATCTTTCTAATCAATATTCGAGTCACAGGTAATTATCAGGACGGTACAGTGTGAGTGCACATTAGTGGGACCACCCCAGTGCATACGTGGGGCGAATGAGACGGGGCTGCAAATGAATTATGTTCCTATCGTGGAAGCGACGCACGTACGTATATTAGAATTTTATTTGTGAGGTTCCACTTTCTTAATTAGGCTAGGGACCGTGAATAATAATGGAATGTATGGATGGAATAAAAAACAATTGAACGCTGTTGCGTAGGCGTAGAATTATTTCGTATGTGTTCTATTTTTGAAGTTTATAAAGGCTTTTTTATATAAGAATGCATCTGATATGAAAACTGATTATACTTTCATGTCATATAGACAACACTTCGGACATAAACACACTTGTATCCTTAGTCTATGACCATTGACTACGCAATCACCTTTCTCAATATTTGTTCAGCACAGTAGTGTTAAAACATTAATCACTATGGGCTTATGAGCTGTTTTGATAATATAAACGCGCTTACATCGCACTTGGAATATTAACAGCTGTTCGATGTGAGACAGATGACAGCGATAGTGTCGCGACTCGCATGGCGCCAGGTTTCATAACCGAGTGTCGCGGTTAAATCGGTATGTGTTAAAAAGTTCTTTATTAAGTGGTCTTTAACCACATTAACTTTCACAAAATACAATGTGTACATTTTACTGAGCATAAAATATCTCGAAAATCGCATATATGAACATAGCAGATAATAAAAAAGCGACATGTTACAATTTAAAATATCAGCCTGGAATATGCCGGAATGCACGATAATCTCGCCGTAATAGACAGGGAAACGAATAAATATAGAATATGAAATATTACGTTTATTATAGATGATGTTACATTTTTTTTCATGTTACACGTTCCATACAAATATACTAGCTATCCTATATTTGTATTATTAATCCTAAGAACCAAATACAGATTAATCAGAGCCAACAAACTTTTACTCATTAATCAGGATTAGAATCCATATCTAATTTAATATCAGCCTTACATATTTGATATTATCTTAAACCATTCCACGATTCAGTCTGGAATAACTGAATGATCAATCACCGTGCTTGCACTTTCTACGCTGATTAACTCTATGCAAACGTTCTAAATATGTTGGTACAAATCGATCCTTTTATGTGATAATGCACATCGTACACACAAAGGATTGCGGTTGGTTGTAGGTGTAAGGGTGAGAAGTGTAAATATTAAGTTCCATTTCTATACTTTATACGTCATGGTTCCTAAGGAAATCATGACGTATATTTTATTATATTAGTCACCAATTTACCTAGAGCTCTAATAAAACTGCTGAAATTCTTTATTTAAGGCCTCTCGAAGCGGTCACTTCGATATTGCTACCATTCTACACAAAAAAGTTAGAATTGATAGCTACATTACCCAGATCTTGACAATTGAAACCATTAAACAGATAAAACTAGCATAAATGAAATTTTAGAGTATAATTCAATCAAAAGAGCTATCGCACACTTAAATCTAACTAATAAATATGGAATGGAATTATCTGCGTGAATCTGACATCATCGCAACGGTGTGAAAAGCGGCGAGATTGCTGCGAACCGATGACTCCTGATATGAACCAGCACGAACCGCGGCGGAAACGTGCTTTCTATGGATGATAAAAACTTGGAGAGAATGAGAAAAAGAGGCGACAGTAAAATACTTGGTTTTTTTGCTTTTGTTAAAAGTTTGAAAAGCAATTTTAGAGCCATAATTTAGAATTCATATCCTAATTACTAAGTCAATTAGTAAATCATTCTTAACTAACTCATTTGCGTAGTATTCAACGAAACTGCTTTAAGCAAAAATCACCTAAAATTAGTCATTATTCACAAAGCCCGTATACTTTGT
>JAAAKR030247263.1:0-10238 GCA_010014985.3 Delias pasithoe
AACTTACATTGTTCTAGATTCAACTGCCACATACAAAAATGATAAAAGTAAAAATAATTTCAAGCTCTTCATTATTAACTTAATAATTAAAATCACACACGTCAATACCACCGAAGCGTCTTTGACCTCAAATGAGTTAAATGGGTTAGAAGAAATAATTAGTGTTCATTTTCTTATCACATAATTTATTAAACATACTGAATAATACTCACTATTTCCCTATTATTAAGTCCCATCTCAAAGAGGATTTCTTAAACACTTTGTAACAAAGGTCCCCTTATAGAATTCAAAAATCTCTGATCCTTTTTAATGGTATACCGTGCAAGGGAATGACGGTTCTTCTTTATTGTACGAGATACTCACCGCCCATGGACAACCGTGCCACAATACGCGCTTTCAATAATTTCAAGAGCCTCCAGTGTCCCCATTCACTTAGAAAAACACAGTAAAAGTACTGATTCAATCCGGTGCTCTGTGAACCCGTGTCATCACTCCGAACAAGCCGGGCCAATTGGTGCGTCAGCATATGTTTCAGTATGGAACTCGCACGGATGACAGGGCTTAATGTCTTAACAATGTCGCACCCGTGGGAGAGCCATGCTGAAGCATTTACTAACGCACTAATTGGGCTATCTCGTCCGAAGTGATACCATGAATAGGCTCACAGAATACTAA
The DNA here is from genome assembly GCA_010014985.3 of Delias pasithoe. Taxonomy (NCBI): domain Eukaryota; kingdom Metazoa; phylum Arthropoda; class Insecta; order Lepidoptera; family Pieridae; genus Delias; species Delias pasithoe. Next base: position 676 of record JAAAKR030247263.1, read on the forward strand.
GCGTGAAACGGTAGTTATACTTGAAATGGTACTTCTATATTTCGCTGAGTGATTGAGGATATCGGAGACTTTAATATGCGATTTAAGCGGCGTAAAAATCTGGCAACACAATCAGAGCGAGGACTTGGCGCGGTTGTCCATGGCCGGCAATGTTCTCTTACCATTTAAGAGACCCACCTGCTCCGTTTTCCGCTATGCCATAAAATGAAGGTTTCTGTTTCTCGCTAATTTATGTCTTGGGATCTAAAACGACTGAACCTGGCTATTACTCTCACTTATAGAGTTTCCGGGTTAGCAAGCCGAAGTGGCAATGGACAGGCCACATCACACGCAGAGTGAATGGCCGATGGAGCCGAAGAGTGCTAAAGTGGAGACCACGGACTGGCAAGCTCAGCGTGAGACGTCCATCCACAAGATGAACAGACGACCTTACAAAGGTCGCTGGAAGATGCTGGATGCAGGCCGCTTCGGACAGATATGCGTGGAGGTCCAAAGGCCTCCTGCCTATGTTTGGCAGTGGATGTCTTACGGCTGAGATGATGATGATTATAGAGTTTTCTAATATATTTATATATTAATAATTTAATAATTAAATAGGTTTCATTAAATTATTATATTACAACATGAGAGTTATATAACTATGACCTGTTTGAATCTATCGAAAACTACGAACATACACATTTTCCTGTAGCCACGACGCTAACCTATATTATGACTCATTCAAAAATCTACGCAACATATTTTCCTCTACTTGAACCATTCTTACTTAAACCTTGTTAATCATTACATTATTATTTTTTTATTAAATAACAATTTTTTATTATTATTTTATAATAATAATATAATTGAAGTACACGCTAGTACAACACAAAAATACGCCTCCTATATAGTAGGAGAACACCGCCACTCTTGGACAGCCGTAGCTTATATGCTTCAACATGTCTCTCTTACAGGTAAAAAAATACAATTGAATGTTACATTAGAAGTAAATTAATTATTAAATATTATTCGACTATTAATAACTTGAATAATCTTTCTTTTTCATAATATAGCCGGCAACAGAGCAGGCGAGTCTTCTCTATGGTAAATGATCACCGCCACCCATGGACACCACGCCACAATATGCGCTTTGATTGTGTTGCCGGCTTGTTATGCTACTTAAGCGGTATAATTTCAAGAGCCTCCAATATCACACACTCAGCGTAACTCAGTAGATATACTGTATCAAACTGAGTCCTCTGTAAGCCCGTGGTGTCTTCGGACGAGCTGGCTCACCACTTACCTTTGCGTGGCTCTCCTACGGGTGCGACAGTGTTAAGACACACCCCCGGCCACTATCAAACCCTGTCGAAAACCAAAAAAATTAAATTATAAATTAAATATCTTTAATGATTTGAAATTTGGCCGCGTTCGTGAAGAGTCTCTATACTTACGGCCAATATTCATTCTATATGAGTTTATTTTAGTATAAACAATATTAACTATAAAATAAAACTAAATATTTTAAAATTGAAAACTGTTTTAAACTTAAACATTAACAACACAATATCACGTGTATGCGCTATTTAAACCAGTTATTGTTGAACGCTCCGCCAGACAAGACGAGGCTTTTCAAACTTAAATAAGTTATCATGAATTCTTTAAAAATCATAATAACAGCTTTAGTGGTCGTTTCTTTTGTGAACGCAAGACCCCCAGAGTGAGTACTATTTGTTATCTTTTATGAGTCAAAGACGGATTTACCATTTATAACTCAAGAATGGGAGGAGAAAATTTCATGAAATGTGCTATCGAGGTATCTGATAACCTGTATTAATATACAGACTTTTTATCCGATTACAAAAATAGAGGATAATGTCTACAATGTATCAGTTTTTCCAAGGTTCTTTGGCGCCACTTATACATAAATGAAAAATAAAACAACAGCTTTTTATATATATAAAACCACCTTATTGTATAAATATAATAAAATTCCGCTTTTTTGAATTTAACGAAATGTCATAAATTTATGTTACTGTCGCCTTTGCCTGCCATGTCAACTCTTCTGAAGAATGTATTTCCGAGACACGAACCCAACATCATACACACTTATTAGATAGCATATCCAATAGTGCCAAAGTAATAAAGCTATATCTCATTTCAGAAATAAAACAGGTGAAGAAAATCAAATAGAAAGTGGTATACAGGTAATTCTCTTTCATTTTTCTTTTTTATATTGTGATTCTATTTAATGTTTATTTCAATATAAAAATTCGAATTTTTAATATTATATATTTATTTATGTATAAATCTCACCATATATATTTTAAAAATAAACCTAAGCATATTATTAATAATGTGGATTGACGACTTAATAGTATAAAGCTCTTGCATTATATATGTGTGTGTTCATAGTACCAATACAATTTTTAGATCTGAGAAAGCTTTTTTTTCAGTATCGAAGAGAGAAACGAAATCCTAACTCATATTGGTACTCCTATGAAGAATATTACAGCAGTAGCTATAGTTATGTATGTATGGCAAAAATTTGCAGCTTCCAAATTGTATAACAAAATCAAGGATATTACAAAATTGAAAAAAAACTATGACCAAGGATACCGGAGGTCCATTAAGTATTACTTGTTTATGTGGCGCAATAAAAACCGGCCACACAACCACAGGATTTAGGGACTTTCAAAAATTCGTATCTTTCCCTTAGAGGCAACGCATCCAGGGTCCTATTGGAGACAGGTTTGAGTCTCCTGTCCGTTTGTTTGCCTTCATACAGTATCTCCAATGAAAAAATTACAAAATTTAAAATAAAACCGAACGTGTATAAATTTCCGCAACTTATACTCGTTCGTAAATTAATCACTTGCCGCCCACCACCACTCAATGAAGTCAGTTTTTAGAGGTATTTCTAAACGAATCGGGGACCGTCAGAAAAAGAGCCTAGCTATCCCTTAAAGGCCGGCAACGCAACTATGACTCTACATGGCTGGGGAGGTCCATGAGCAGTGAACCGTTTATGCTAGAGGAGTTTCCCGCTCGTTTGCCACCGTTTTCATAAAAAAACCATAATTGTAACAGTTTGATTAGGTCCTATTTGGATGTACGAATTTATAAATTAAATGTTATTGCATCTCAGTAATATAATAATACATATCAGTTGTATTTTTCACTTTTTAGTCTTCATCATCCAGTTATAAATATAGCTACAGTTATGGACCAGAACAAGTGATACATTCCAGCAACTAAAACACGAGAGATACTCAAGAAGAAATTATATAAAAATATTTGTGTGATCTACAAACTCTGAGTTATGGTTAAAAGTTTATCTATGAACGTTGCCGAGCAAGAGGATTCATTGCTTCGCGTAAACACCAGATATTGCTTAGTTGATAAGCAGATATTGCTTAGCGTTTATAAGTAAGAATGTCTATTTTAAATTATTTTAAGATATTGTATATTTTTTGAATTTATATTTAGTATTATTATTGAATTGTTGCTATTGATTTAGATGTAAAATAAAAATAAATATAAAAAGCTTTTGATGTTTGTCATTGATACCTTAAAGAGGATATTAACTACCAGATCTTTAAACGTTATTTAGTTTATTTGAAATAATGTATTAAACAACAAGTTTCTCTGTCTCGCTAAGGTGCATTTGTTGTTATAAGAGCAAGACAGAAAAGTAAGAAAATATCATTGAGAGTAAGAGTTTTAAGATACCTATTGTACTTAAATCATGCTTAAGTATTATTTTGAAAGGAATTGTTTTTTTTTATGATTTTTATTGCTAAAATATGAAGACGATAGATCTCTCACTCTTCACGTAAAACAGTTTAAATTAGTTAAAATCCCATGTTTCTGTTTATTACCAGAAAGTAAAAATATACCCCTCTTAAAACAATACATTTTTTTATTTAATATCATTGCAAAACCTATTGTAGAATGAACTATAAGACAACAGCAGTCATCAAAAGAGTGATAGAATATTTAAGACACGATTATAATTAAATAATTTTAAAGCAAAGTTCAAATAATCTGGAGATGTATATTGCAAAATTTGTTCAGCAGCGCCATCTGCTAACATTTAGCAAATTTCAAATTATCTTAATATTTATATAAATTCAGTGCAATTTAGTAGGCCATTTTTAAAAAAATATCTCGATAAAGAAAACATTACTACGTTATATAATATTACACCGCCAGTTAGTACTTATCTCTGCTTCAGAGTGGTCGTCAGTAAACAAGTTTTAATATAAAGTCAAGTTATTAGGCTTATAAAAAATGAATTGTGCAGTTTTTGTAGTTTTTTCCATATTAATTCTCAGCGTCTTCGTTGATTCACGGCCATCGTCTGAGTGAGTATCTAATTGTCTAAAACAAGTTTAATTTTAGTAATAACTCAACTTTTCCAATCAAATCTGTTTGAATGAATAACCTTTAATTTTTTGGTGTTATTTAATTAAAATTATTATTAAATCATTATAATTAAAAAATAATTATAAAATATATCGGCATAATTGGCTGTCAATGATACTAGTAATATTGTCTTTATGCTACGTCGTAGATTTCTCGATGACGATGTACGTAACTTTACATTCAAAGTAAGCAATAGCGTTAATATAATTAATTAATATATTTTATATTTCAGACTTAAAGATATTCGGGATGTTGAACAAATGAAGCCCTATGTAAGTTTTTCACAGTATTATATTTATACATGACATAAATGAATTTCTGTTGTGTTTTGCTAAAATTCGAGAATGCTTGGAACGATTTGGCCAATTTCAATCTTAAAATATGTGTAAGAGTACAAAAAAAGATTATCAAACGAAAAATATAAATAGTAAATGAAAAACTAAAGACAATGATAAATTGTATTGGTAAAATACAATTCTGTCTTGTAATGAATAAAGATAAAGAAATTAAATTTATAAAATTTATAACTCAAATCGATTTTAAGTTTATTAACTTAATATGCATATAAAATGTCGTTAAAATATTGCGTGACGGTTATTTAAATCTTCTATTTCCTCAAAGATTCCTCTCAATTTTCCTCTAATCATTTGGTATGTATTAAACCGGTCGTGATTATATAATTACTATGACGTAGATTTATAAGAGATTTATCCTATAAAAAGAATAAAAACTTATACGCCATTTAGTGGACCAAATTAACAGGCATTCATAATTAATAATTATCCAGGATTAGCTAAATGTTAATTTTGGCAGCCATTTTGATTTTATTACATTTTTTTTGAAAACAATATGCATTTCCTTTGTGTGTCATACATTCTTGCAAAACACGTTTTGTGAAACTGTTCAACTGGCTTTTATCGGTTCAACAAACTGATCACATGCAATATTCTAAAGTTTTTCCTCATCTCATTCAAATCAAACGAATATCTCTTTAAAATTTTTACCAAGTGTTCCTTAAACTGCTAGACGTAATATTACTGTTATTTATATCATACTGAATTATTTCCAGTGCTTATTTAAGAATTATAAGATGTAGTTGAATATTTATCGTTCCACAACTGAGTGTTTTTAAGGCATTTTGTGCCGCGCACCACTTCTCTTTCGAATTAGCTTCCTGCTGAGGTATTTTCAAGAAAATACGACTTGGGGACCTTCAAACAGGAGTGTGCATATTCTTTATATACCGGCAACGCACCAGCGGTCCTGCAAAGCCTAGTGGTCTGGGCGAAGGACCAATTATCCTAGGTGACTCTCTAGCTCGTTTGTCGCCGTTTTCATAAAAAAATGTATAACATTATTATGAAGTATTTAAATTCTATTCATTTGGAATGGAGAGATTTTTCAATTACGAAGTACAATTATTATTCAAACAACCTTATCAAATGTATGTCAATCACAAAATATACTCATTGATTTTATAGAGTGCAGCCGAAAATCTTAAGCTGTGGACGTAAAACATCGTTTTTTAAGTTTTAAAGAAACACATTTGACATTTAATATGTAATTCAATAAGATTTTTTAAGAAGAAAACTGTTGTCGATCTGTGACGTCATAACATATTTTAAAAATTATTGCGTTTTAGGGACGACATCCCTGACTTAAAGACGGAATTGTAGATGTTTATTTTTAAGAGTCTCGTAGCAAAGGGGTGAGCAAGCTAAGCTATCACGAAGCGAGAGGTATGAGATTCAAATCCCGGTCTGAAAAATTATAATTTAATTTATAGTTTATTCGGTTTTTAGAAAGGTTGAGCAGAAGCAGAAAGGTTGAGAATAAATTGGGCCGACTCCTCCGAAGTGATATCACGAGCTCACAGAATACTCAGCGTGAAACGGTACTTGTACTGTGTTTCGCTGAATGAGTGAGGATATCGGACGCTCATGAAAATACCGCTCAAGCGGCGTAAAAAGCTGGCGACACGACTTAAGCGTCAATTGTGGCGCGGTGTTCTTTTATCATAAAGGAGAGCAACCTGCTCTTTTGTCGGTTATAAAATAAAATATCAAAAAGAGATCAATAAAAAAGGCAACCCACAAAATAAACTTTCAAAGAAAGTTGCTATCCAAACTTACTGTGATCACTAAAAATATTTTCATTTCAGGCGCTGCGGTCAAAGAGAAATTCACACTTTTCATACGAAGAAGCCCACAGTAGCCAATCAGTAAGTATTTAAATTTTTCGACTTTTTTTAGAGTAATAGAAGTTAATCTGAATTATTCTTAAACCATTGTAAAGTGAACTGACCTTTTTCAGAAAGTATTTTTCGTTTTGAAAATGGAGAATATATAAAATATCATATACATTGATTTATTACCCTCACTTGTTCAAGGCGTGTGTTCCATCTGTGTTATGTGTAGGTGTGTCACTAAATATGTCATAATAATATTAATTCGTGTTTTAATTTTTTGCTGCTTTAATAGGGATTCCCATTTTTTTTAAATATATAATATAGCCTATATTCATTTGACGTAGTGTAGTTCCTAGTGAACTTTTTCAAATCTTTCAAATACCTGCGGAGACTATTCAATTCAAACGAATAGACGGTTAAGTCTTTTCTCTTTATAATAAAGTATATAAAAAATCACTACAGCAAATTGTTTCATTAAAAAAAGTAAGATATATCTTATATACATATTTATACAGAATTCAGGGACAGGAATCGGCTACAAGTTCTCTCAAGAACTCTACCATAGTTTTATCTTAAGTTGATGAATGTTTTTGATATGTGAAAACAACAAACAAACATTGTATTTTTTATACATAAAGATATTTTTTTTATTCCAGTCATCGTCATCCAGTTCCTACAGAAAAATCTCAAGCTCTGGTTCCGTACCAAACACTTTTGTGTTCGCTGGATTTGGAAAGGGCAACGAAATCCACATTCATTCTTGAAGAGTCTCAAAAAGTCAAAAACCTTCAAAAAAAACTTTACTTGATGCCTTTCTAAAGAAATGTATTAAATTATAATACCCCATCTTATCATTAAATTATTTATAGTTCTGTATACTTTTTATAAATAAACTCTTTCAGTTATGGCTAAAGTTTTTTTTTATATTATAACCTGAATTGTTGGTTCCTTCAACAATTCAATCGCGATTGTGTATTGAAGATTTAGTTAAAAATAAAATAATATAATGTATAATAAGATTTAGTTTAGTAATAATTAATCTGCTATCGCATATAAAATCACAAATCAATGTGTGTCAGGGATTGATTGTTTCTATAATAATAACGGTCAAACACTAAACATCTTAAATAACGTTAATTTTTTTACAATACTTAATAATTATCAATTCCATACATCTAAATTTTATTTTTAGTTAATAAATCAGGTTACAAAACATCTTTTCTCACAAAATCGACCTCAGACTGTCTTATAAAGTAAGAAATAATTGTTATTATATAATAAACAAGCCTACTATAAATAATAAACCGCTATTTTTTTATTATCGACGCCAAATAATACTGTGTAACAATATCTACCAATGAATAGCAGAAAGAAAGACATTCAAAAATTGTACCCCTTGAGCGGTGTAATAAGCCGGCGAAACAAACAAAGCGCAGATTGTGGCCAGATTGACCATAGACGGCGGTGATCTCTTACATAAAGGAGACCCGCCTGCTCCTTTGCCCACTATACCATAAAAATAGAAATCTTTTACATTAGACATTTCACGTCTTACTTAACAAAACTCCTACGAGGTGAAATCCAACACGCCAAGATAGCGAAAAACAATTCACATCGAATGGCCAACTCTTCGGATTTTTTTAATTGGTTATAAACGTAAGTAAAACCAGTTCCTGAATCGCTGGATTTATTTATCATTCCATATTGATACATCATATGAGGATATTGTTGTTTTAAAATACTCGTATTTAAAGTTAAATATTTAAATACTCATAAAACATTCAAGATGTTGAAGCAAGTAATTGTGCTCGTGGTGTTATCAATTTTAGCCAACGATGTCACAGCTAGACCAGAGAGGTGAGAATAAATTTGTCCTTTAATCATTACTTAGTTTAATATAAATAAAATAATTTATACAAGTTCAAAAGAATTTCAAGTTCGGGTCTATCTATTTCGAATATATGATGTATGAATGAATTATTTTTATCTTTCATATAATACGTATTAACATTTAAAACAATATGTTAAGTCTATATATTGATATAAAACTTTTATATCAATCTATATATATAAACAAGCTTTTTATTCGATAGACAAGTATAAAATATTAAATATACAGGTTACAGAAAAAGTCGTCCTATATCCGTTAAGGGCTGCAAGTACCCCTTATTTCTGACTGATTTCAATATAAAATAAGTACCCTAACCTAAACTTAAATCGACTAACTAAAAGTCTAACTAAAAAGAAAACTAAAAGTCGAGATACTCCATTTGTAAATCAAGAACCAGTGGACAGATGAAGAAAAGGATTTTTATAATATGGTATATAGAGCTTGTATTGTATGTAAACTCCTTAATTTACGTTATAGACAAAGAATATTTAGTTCCTTAACGGATACTAACTATATAACAACCATTTTCAAAGGCTTCAATCAGTCCGTCATTCAATCCCTTTTTCTCGTTGTCATGTTTAATCCAAATTATTTCGTAATTCGAGTCACAAGTAATTTTACTTTATGTAAATGAATATTTTATGGTATGTCGGACAACGGAGCGTGTGGGTCTCCTATATGGCAAGAGAACACCGCCGCCCATGAACAACGGCGCTATAGTCCGCTAATTGGTTCTGTTGCCGGCCGTGAGCACTGTTTCAGCGACATTTTTAAGGGCCTCCCATATCCTCACTCACTCAGCAAAACACAGTATAAGTACAGTTTCAAGTACAACTATTGTTTCACGCTGAGTATTCTGTGAGCTGGTGGTATCACTTCGGACGAGCCGGCCCAATTTGTGCGTCAGCATACGCATCAGCTTGGCTTTAAAATATTATATATATAATATATATTATATATATTATTTTAGATAATATAATTTATAATATACATTATTATATATAATATATATTATTAAATATTCAACCCTACGTAGTACAGGAGGAGAAATTATTATGGGGTTATAGTTTTTCAAGA
>JAAAKR030248553.1:0-10211 GCA_010014985.3 Delias pasithoe
GTTTGTTGCTGGTTTTTTGAGATGCAAGTTAAAATATATGACACAAAACAGAACAACTACAACTTCATACTGGTATTTTATAGTTCAGAATGCTTCTTAATCATTATCAGTGATGTTATACTTAGGAGTATTTTTGGAAAAATAATACAAATGAAATATTATATAACAATATAACAATTTTAAAAAGTAGATACTTACCTAAGACTTGATTAAATATTTTGTCAAAATTTACTTCATTTTTCTTCTCCATGTATTTGTGCATAACACTTCTTACACTGCAACAATGTACAAAATATAATCTTTAAAACCATTGTGTATATCCCCATAATATATTCAATAAGAAATTTTTTAATTTACCTACTATACGTTAAAATAAGACATATAAAGTAGAAATGAAAAAATATGTAATATAACAAGGACCAATTAACAAAAATTTAAATTTTGACTTATGTATAGAATACATTATTAATCAGGTCAAAGCTTAAATCATTATTTTAAAATATGATTATCAGATATGCAATAAAAATAAAACAAAATTTGACAGTTTGATATTCTACAACAATCACAATCACTATTTGTAAAAGAAGAATATAATATGGAATAGGCCACAATTAAAGGAATCAATAAAAAAAATTCACTCTCCTAAAAATTACAACTTATCAATAAATTAAGAAATTAATCTTATTTTAATGTATTAAAATTATATTTTATTAAATCTGTTATAATTAGATAATATAAGTAATGCAGACTTTTATATAAAGTAACCCAGATAAATTTGTTTAATTTATAAATATCACTGATGAAGCTTAATACATTTTTATTTTGTAAACAACTTGATTTTTGAGTACATACTAAAGTGGAGTTCTATCAATAGCAATTAAGACATTACCTTGGGTCTGGCAAAACAATTTTTTTGCTTGCTCTAGCTGCTGGGGTGCATTTTGACTTCTCCATCGCCATCAAGTAGCTGACGTCCGCCAGGACAGCTTCGAGATCCGCCATTTTGACTCTAAATTATTACCTTCACCAGACAAAAACACTTGTTCACGACACAAACACTTTACTCAGTAATCCACTTTCATTTATCATTAATAGTTCTAACCTCCTTTACATGACTACTAAACACTCGCGTTTTACACCATTTGTTGATGAACGCTGACACATTTTCATAATAAATTATAGGGCACATTAGAGACACAATGCGAAATATTTGCAAACATTTTATTTTCTGACTGCACTCAATATTAAAGTTCACAGGCTAATAAACCACAACTGATAATAGGAAAAGCCGTTTTTGTAAGAAAATACCGAACACTACCACTTATCGGCAGCAATTCATTACATTATCCATTTTGAACATACGTTTCTCGACAGCGCACTATAAAAATTTAATGACAATTGACATTTCAGCTGAAAATTTACACCTGGCTTTACTCAATTTAATACACATCTTGTAACTGAAACCAATTCTACCATTTTTTTCCATGTTATAATTGTATGACCTACTATTGCAATTTATTACTTAGAAATAACAATTAATACTCTCTTATACAAGTAACACTCGCATCCGAGAGTCTCAAAATACATGTTATAAATATATATGTCTACCAAAATCTGATGGCAAAAAAAAGTTTACGATATAGCGATTTTGTAGTCAAATGAAACTTCGAAGAATTGGTTTTGATTTAGCTTCAAATTTCATTCAAAAGTGGGGAAAATGTCATAGAATCCTCTTCGATCCCGAGCAAGAAATATTGTTTTCAATGTTTATGAGCTATGTGCAAGCGTTGACTGGTTAGTAAGAATGACATGTCTTGATACTATGTAACACAAATAGAAAAATGCAAGTAATATAAAATCTGTAACAAAAGAAGCTTTCAAATAGGGATCGATGAATGGCAAAAATCTTGTTCACATGTAATAAAAATTGAAAATCAGTTCATAGAACAAACAAAAAACAAAATCTTTTGTCTTCCTCTTTCACTTTTATGTATATGCAGTATTTGGAACCATTTTCAAGTTCTGATAGCCTATAATTAATTAATAAATTCATGATTGGAGTTTGCGTCCAAAATTTCGAAACCCACATTCGCCACAGTAAGATTTTCAAAAACCATCCTTAGATACATTTTTATATTTGCATGTATCACACACAAAATCAGCTGTTATAAGGAAAAGTTTTAAAACGTTTTACTCCAATTTCCCCAGTATTGGTAGCGTAAAGTTTTTTCCCTTTTTGTCGTCAGATCACGGTAAACCTATATTTTCATTGATGTTTTTCAATTCTTAAAATAAATGGTTTTACATTTAAAAATAAATTTTGCTAAACTTGATTGACTTTACAAGAGAAAAAAATGGGAATCAGATTGCGATTTAAAGTAAAAAAATATCGAAACAACGACGAGAAGATTTTACAGAGTCGAAGATTTTCATACATATTTTTAAAATTGGTCATCTTTGATTTTTAAGTGTTAAATGGAGGTGCAACAATAAGTGAAGTATTCTCATTTGTAAGTTATCTATAATTGTTTAACTTTCATTAAACTACCATGTGCTCCCTGCTACAATACTATTATCGAGCATTCGATAATGAAGAAATTTATGAGCTCGGTTTTCGATTTCATAAAGTTGCTGACTAGAGACATCAAAGTCAGTTGTCATTTATAATATTTGTCACAATGACCTTTCATTTTACCAAATACTTTTTACTGTCTTTCAACTCGCAACTGCTGTAATCACGTAAATTAAAATCATAATGATTATGATTAATTTAGTCGGTGTGATCAGTGATTAATATTTTTTTTGATAATTTAATAACATTAAATATTGCAGTGGTCTTTTAAACCGTAGGTGTATTTTGTATTTTAAAAGAATTTTCATTGTTATGTTCACCGGTAATTACGTATTAAATTGAATGAAGTATTGTGTTTTCTTTATTTTTCTCTAAGTGTTTGCTTATAGTTTTTTCGCCAAGGTATATCTAACCAATTAATTTGTATATGCTAGTCACACAAAAATGGAGTACTGTCCTCCAAATGTTACTTTGAATGAAGTATGGATAAACCATGGAATATCTCAGTGTTTTATGGAGACCGTGAGTGCAGCTATTATTGGGTCATTTCTCATTGTCTTTGGCACAATTCAAGTTATTATGTATAAACGGTAAGATAAATATAAAATTTTCTACTTTTACACAAATAATAGTAGTGTAATAAAGATTAATTATGACTTTAAATATTCCATCGAAGTCGAAAACCTCTAAATTAATAATAATTAATATTCTGTTCTCTACCTTTTAAACACCAAAATCTCCATTACTCAAAATTATCAATGAGTCCCTTCAAGCCATTTTGGTAGATACTTTCCCTCTATAACTTGAAAAAATTAATCTCTGTATCTCAAACATAGCAATGTTTTTCTTACATCCTCTACAACTTGCTTATTACCTCTATAGTTTGAATAGAGATTGAAAATTTGCTGACAGTGTAAGTTCACCATTTATTTAAAGATCTCCAATATATGTTCAATGTAACATTTTCAATATGTTAAAGAAATGTTATAATTGGTCCAGTATTAATTATTGTTACAGCTATGCTACTGAAGTATTGGATGTCAGGTCATCAAAATTATTTTCAACACAATTATTCTTTACTTTATTTATACCTGTGTTGGCCATAGTAAGATTTTTACTTCAGGCCTTTGTATTCAAAGGAGGTCATATATATGGATATATGGTAAGAATGAAAATAAAAATACTGATATACTTATGTTTGCTAAATAAAAATAAAAACAAATTATAATATAGTATTTATTTTATGTGTAATATTTTAATTGATAGAATTAATATTTGAATGAAATTCTTTCTGTAAACTTCAGACCTGTAGAAGTAGATCTTGATAACCTTGACATTTTGCAATGCAACATTATGTTCTTACTTCAAACTTAAAATATATAGTTACTATTTGCCTTTTATTTTTTTGTAATATAGATAATTTATTGATGATTCAATTTCAGGTAGTAGCTTTAGTGGTGACAGTAACAGCCTTCCCACTATCTGCATACTTAGCGACCTTAGAACGACGATATTTGTTGCCATCAGTACCTCCGAGAGGCCATGGCTTTGTGTTACTTGCCTTTTGGGCTATAATTTTTGTTTCTGAGAATTTATCATTTTTAAATATAAATAAAGAAGGATGGTGGTGGCACTTAAAGAAGTAAGTACTAATTTAGCCTTCAATTACAAGACACACTGAGCTATTCTTGTATTTATACAAGTCTGCTGTAAATCACTGTCGTCTTCTTTAAAAGTATACCCCAGAGAAGGCAATTAAAATGTATGATATATTATATTTGGGAGCTCAAAATTTGAATAAGAAAATAAGGTAATATAAATAAATACAAAAATCTTTTACAGCCTCCAAGACCGCTTAGAAATGGCATTATTTGTAGGACGATATATATCATGTATGATAATATTTATACTAGGCATGAAGGCACCTGGAATTATGCATCAATTTGAGTATCTCGAGGGAGATGAAAATAATAGGCGGAATTTATTACTGAGGGTGAGTAATACAATTTTTTAAATTGTATTAAGAAACCTAAATGTTGGCACATTCTCATATTGTCATTTGATACCACTTTGACCCCAGATATTAGTCAATGGAACTGAACGTGAATTTTGTTTTTTTTTATTGAAAGATATATTCGTATTCATAACAAGAATTTATATAAAAAAGGCATTTTTGATAGAGTCTTCTTTAATCAGAATCTTATTTAATATTCCAAAAATAGACTTTTTTTTTACAATATTATCAAAATATGACAAATTCTTGCATGTTTGATTGGATGTCCATTTGTTATTTCGCAATACTCGTAATTGAATGGAGTTGGTATAGTAAAATAAAATGTTACGTTTATATTTGATTTTCGATTGCTTATCAATACTAAGTATTTAAATTGAGTAATTTGTGTCTACATGAAACGCGAATAGTGTACTCTAGCGCCATATTATGGATGAAATTGACCTCGAAATTCTTATCAAATTGTGTACTTAGATAATCGTCGGATTTTTAGTTATTACTATCTAAATATGAAATTTTCTATCACTACATTTAGCAGACATGCATGTTTCTGCTTCATTTCGCCCTGAAAGTTAAGGGGCGTTCAATTAATCAAATGTATCAAAACAATATGAGTGGTCAGTTTTTTTAATAATTATAGATTGTAATGTCTACGAACAGATACTAAAAGAAAGCGTAATAAACGATAATTCGTCTGCCAAAAATGACAAACAATGATTTAGATTTTTGATAGTTTATATTTTTAGTATTTTTTTTTGTAATTTATTAAATAAGATGTCATGTCCGTATCAAAATTATTATTGTCCAGCTGAGAAGCATTTCTTTAAGAAGGTATCCATAATTTTTGATAAATTATTTGACCTTTAATATATTTAAACTCCTACCGTCTTCTTGGCTAGAGAATGTTAATACTTTATCCAGAACAGGTAGTTATATTTTTGTTAAGCAATAGATATAAATAAATTTAAACGCCTTCTGCCATTTCTTTCGATTTAGTAACGTTATTCGTTTTTTTATATCTTAATACGTAAGCTATTTTTCATAGCCATTGGCGGTGCGCAACCAAATTTCTTATATTATTATAACAGCAAGAGACATAAATTGAGTATATATTAAAAAGGCTGATTTTTGAAACGGCCGCTTTATTTCCCGAGAAACCGTTTTTTTAATTGTATTAATTGTAAGTGGTATATTTAATGGTTAAGGATGCTTGCAGGAAGATAACCATTCAACGTTTCGCAATGTGTTCGCCAAATTGCGCACACTCTTGCCGTTTCTGTGGCCAAAGAAGAGCCTTTTGCTGCAGTTCTATGTGCTCATATGTATTCTAGCGCTTATTGCTGGACGAGTTATTAATTTGTTCGTACCGATTTATAATAAGCTTATCGGTAAGTATATCATTTATTTATGCGTTTTCATTTCAATCAAAATAAGATTGGTCTTCTCAATCGAAAGCTGCAACGTCATAGACATAAATACATAGCAAACGCTGTTCAATACTGACCCGGCATACTTTGTTTTGCTATATAAATATGAAAGCTCTACAACTCAATCATATATCACTCGTTAAGTCAGCGTTCGTAAGAAACACCGTTCGAGCGTATTTCTTCGACTGTTATTCAAATCCGATACCTACACGAGGAAGCCTTCGTTTTTCAGTATAATATGTAGCTTATATTACTCACAGATAATCTTTCTATTGGTAAAATAATTTTCAAGATAAGTTCAGTACATCCAGAAATAACCTACAACGTTACAAACACACAAACTTTACCTCTTTATAATTATGTATAGATATGTCACAAAAGGTATCTATTAAAAACGTTCTTAATCTTGTAGAAACTTGTGTATGCAATATGCAATGCGATACAAATTTTCGGCGTATCTGTTTCGAGCGAAAACTGAGTTTATCAATGTTGACCTTTACAAATATTATTTTGGCTGTTTGGTAAGCATGGACAAAGCGTACGCGACGCGGGTTGACTTTTCTTATGACTGAGAATGATTGAGCGTTTTCGTATGAATAAATTAGTTATAAAAAGTAATATAAGTTCATATACATAATTTAAAAATAATTTATTAATATATTTATGATTTGAATAATAGCAATAAAATAATAATATTTACAAACCATGTTTTTCCTGATTAAAAAATAGTATATAATAGTAATACTTTATACATAACTCTTATCGTGCTATTAAAATATTTAATTATTCATAAACTTGGTTTGAGTTTTCAAGGCCGACAGTTCTCTTTTCAGACAGTATCTTTAGCACATTTAAATCTATAAAGGCGTGACACTTAATATACTGGATATTTGCTGTTGGGGTCTTGAATATGTGATTAACTAGAGCAATGTTCCCCAAATTATCGTTCGCGGCATCATCTTTGGACCATACTTAAATGCTAATACTAACTAAAATAAATATCTAATTTGATTTTTTTTGCTATTTATTTTATAACAAGATCCAGGTCTGAAATAGGTTGGGAATCACTGATCAACAGGAAATATATATATATTATCAGATTATGCTACAGGCCCGTCCACTATAAATTGCGTTCTAGAAAAAATAATTCCTAATGACACTCGTTAAAATTGTCTTTAATTTACGAAATATGTATTGTGTTCGCATTTACTTTTTAATATTTAACGGATATGCAAAACACGCTTTCGAAATGAAGGTAAATATTTCATAAAGGATCCTTTAATCAAATAATTCGAAAATATTTTACAAAAAACTTGTGAAACTGAAATGTTTATTGTTCGTACGGAGCTCAAATACACCGGCGCACGCCTTAAACTGAAAGTTACGTAAATAATCATCAAAAATCTACCCGCACCGTGTGTAGTTCTTGCTTAGTAACAGAGAAACTCAAAGTTACTCATAAAATTGTTATTATAAACTAACTTGCTAATGAGAAGTGGTTGTCTTTCTGAGCCTATCTTATGAAAACTGCTTTCAAGCTTGGAAATCGCTAATCTCATTTGTTTTGATACCATCGTGATACAGTATTTGTACAGTTCACTAAGTGAGTGAGGATACAGGAGGCCCGTTAAGTACCACTTATGCTGTAGAACTAAAGTCTCTTACCATTCAATAGACCCGCTTGCTCTGTTGTCCTTTATAAATTAAAAAAATACGTTTATTTTCTGTAACAAGTGGAATTTTTATTTCAGTCGACAGTCTATCAATTCCGCCATTGCACTTTCGATGGGACCTGGTGGTTGTATACGTGCTGTTCAAGTTTCTGCAGGGCGGCGGCACGGGCGGTATGGGACTTCTTAACAATATGCGTTCATTCTTATGGATCAGAGTACAACAATATACTACTAGAGAATTACAGGTGATAATTGATTTAAGAAAATATCTGTAAATTATAATTGGGATGGGTTTTTTTTAATAATTATTAGCTTTTAACGTTGGCGCGTGGTGATACAGTTTAGCCAATTCGGTAATGGTTGTTTCCTATCGATGTAAGTTCTAAAAAAAATATTTTTTTTACTCTTAAGATACATAATAATTTAAAAAGTTTCAGTTTATTTTTTTAGTCATTCTTGAAATAAATATTGGAAATGGAGGCAACAAATAAAAGTAATTTTTCAATTGTTGACCAATCACTTGAAAAAATGCGTACCTTTACTCTGCCTTATCTTATCCATTTTTTTTATAGATAAAGTCTTGCACGTACTAGTCATCTGTAGATAGGGATAACATAGAATTCTTTATGTTTACAATCAACACGTTCTAATGCCTCACCAGACGTTTATTTGTAATATATTTTATCTCAACCGTTCACTTTAAAACGACATTTTATTCTCACAATATTCAATTTATCTCGCACTCCTATACATTTTATACCAATGATATAAAGAGAAACTATTTAAATAAGCATTTTTTGTGTTTATTCAATAAAATATCCTGTATATTTTAATATTATTCAAAAAAATTAACGCATTGGTGTCTATGCTGTACATCCGAGTGGCATAGACAAAAAATTTCATGTCTACGCGTCCTCGGAGGCTACTTGTATAGCGATATAATCTATATCCGTCCACAAAAATGTTTGCTTACGGGAAATACCTTTGTTTCAGTTAGAGTTATTCAGGCACCTTCACGATCTGCCACTGAAGTGGCATTTGTCACGTAAGACTGGTGAAGTGCTTCGTGTGATGGACAGGGGAACGGATTCGATAGACAATCTCCTATCGTACATTCTGTTCTCAATCACACCGACCCTCATTGATATTCTTGTTGCGGTCGTATACTTTGTGTCGCAGTACAATGCTTGGTTCGGTTTGATTGTGTTCTCTACCATGATTTTGTATATATGTAAGTGGTTCTATTATGGTCTATTTATCGGTTCATATATCATATTGTCAGTTCTGTTACGCCATCTCCCGGAAATTATTAACCCTCAGTTATGATTGGACTCGCGAAACCCGAAATAGCGATACACTAAAAACATAACTTCCCATTTTTGTAATCGATTAAAAAGTATAAACTACAGGATGTCAGATACGTACATCAAGTTATATGCAGATCTGTCAAACTCTCTTTAGTTAATATCTAACCCGACATTGTTTTATATACAGATGTATACAATAGAAAAACTGACCTACGTCGATAAAAATACAGACGCTGGTATTGATAACGCCCAAACATATGTTCCGATTATTCATTCGTCTCGAGGTGAAAATAATTAGGTTCCTTGTGACTTTCCAGTCGCAACAATAGCAGTGACAGAATGGCGGACGAAGTTTCAGAGGCGGATGAATTTGGCTGATAACGAGCAGAAGGCGCGCTCGGTCGACTCCTTACTCAACTACGAGACTGTCAAGTACTATGGCGCTGAGTCATACGAAGTGGTGTCGTACAAAGAAGCCATACAGCATTATCAGGTAATTTTGGGGTGCTGCAGTGTCTAATTCATTCAGTTTGGTTTATCTTTTGCCGTTTTTGTTATGTTAGAATGACTGATGATTTTGAAATTGTTCTTATGAGATTGGTTGTCGGAGTGTGTTGTGAGAAGTAAAATAGTAATTATCAAATAATGCTGTGTTTTCCCCTTAAAATCAATGATTGAACTTCGCATGGTGAGGGTTGTGAGCGACCCCTTGGCATTCTGCCCTCGGATTTTTCGATTACTTTGAATTTGTCCAGTCCATAGTTGAGGATTCATTGAGAACACATCGTAGAGAGTCTAGTCTTGACGCAAAGCTTATCCAGGATAGACCTTTTTTCACTTCGCAGTCGATAGGGTAAGAGAAAGATACGACATTCTCTCTTTCTCTCCCTAATTGTCTCACGTTTACTCACAGGGCTGAGACACTGGTTATCTTTGAAGTATTTCACTTATAATATATTATATATATAATAATTATTCTTATACTTTGACTGTTTTTAAAAAAAAAGTATGGTATTTTCTTATATTAGTTATTTTTTCGATCAAATGTTTCTTTTATTATTTCAGAAAGAGGAATTCAAATCCTTGGTCACGCTCAACATATTAAATACAATGCAGAATATTATCATCTGTATGGGTAAGTAATTTGCAATTTTACTACAACAAACTTTTATTGAAAACTAATTACAACGGTATCTCTATCTTTTACTTAATTGTAATTGC
>JAAAKR030249122.1:0-10188 GCA_010014985.3 Delias pasithoe
ATTAATTCTCTACTCTGTTCTCATTGCCACCACTTTGGACCAGCAATATTTTTCATTATGTCTTCCCAGCGTGTAGTTCTTTTTTCTTGAGGCCTTATGCTTCAGCATATATCTTTCATAACTTATATCTCAAAACTACTTTTTTTACTTTATGATAAATATAATAACACATCAATATTTAAGATGTCTTTTATATGTAATAATTCAATGTTAACTTACAGCTGTTATGTATAACAGTTTTGTAAATATCTAATAATTATACAAATGTTTCCTTTTCAGGTGAAGGAGTTAGTTACGGGCGTTATATGGAACATGTCGTCCTGTGAGGATCTAAAGCAGTCAATAATAGATGACGCGGCTCAAGTTATATTCAATAAAGTGATAATCCAGCAGTCTGGATGGCATCCTACCAATCCAGGCGAAACGCATTGGACGAACAGTAAGCTATTACAGTTCCTTCATTTATTTTCTATTAGAACCTATGATGAAATTATAAGATTTATTTTTGAGAACATCTTTGAAAATTGATGTTATTATGTAAATTGATTATTGTTAGGTTTTAAAAAAAAATGTTGACGTTTTTCTAATTGCAATAATATTATATGGAGAGCTTCATAGCTAAATGGGCATAAAAGCCTACCTTGAAGAGAGAGGTATCGGGTTCGATTCCCGGTCTGAATAAAAAAATATAATTTAATTAATAATTTATTCGGTCTTTGGAAGGGCATGACAGTGGCTGGGTGTCTTAATAGTGAGCGCTCGTGGGAGAGTCATGCTGATGCATATGCTGATATGCACTGATTGGGTCGTTTCGTACGAAGTGATATCACGGGTTCACAGAATACTCAGCGTGAAACGGTAGTTGTACTTTAAATGGTACTTCTACTGTGTTTCCATGAATGAGTGAGGATATCTGAGGCCCTTAATGTGTAAAAAGCCACCGACACAACCTATGCACGGACTTTGGTGCCGTTGTCCATGGGCGGCGGTGTTCTCTTACCATATAGGCGACCCACCTGCTCCGTGATCCGCTATACCAGAAAAAAATATGCTGATGCACTAATTGGGTCGTCTCGTCCGAAGATACCACGGTCTGGCAGAAAAACAGCGTGAAACAGTATTTGAACTGTCTCGCTTTGTGAGTGAGAATATCGGAGGCCGTGTAAAAACTCGGCAACACAACCAAAGCGCAGTTTATGGTGACTCGCCATGGGTAGCGATCTCTTACCATAAACTACAACCGCCTGTTCTGTTACTCCGCTGTACTTAAAAAATTATAACATATTACTGGAATAGCTTTAAGTAGTGGAGATTTATTGTAAAATTCTTTGCAGTATTCCGTAATGCATCCGGTACGCTTCGAAATGCATCTTCAGCGGGCGAGTACGCACGGCGACGCCTGCGCTCGCTGCCGGGTTTGGTCGAAGCGCTGCTGCACACTGTGCGTGTCGCGCTTGTCAATGCAATCGGCACTAAGGTCGTCGAGAATTGCGTCTGTGTTCTGCGGAATTTGTCTTACAGGTAAAATCTACCTTTGGACAGTGATATTCTTTTTCTACGATGCTTATGAGATTAGAACCTATTCTCTAAAAGGCCCGCAACGCACCCTTGATCCTGCTAGAGATAGGTAAACCGCGTGTTCTAAATGAACCTCCTGCCCATTTACCACCGTTAATACCATTAAAAACTGTTCAAATATGATTTAGTGTTCTTAATTAATGTTATGTAAACCTGGACAGACGTTAAAGTTTTAAAAAATGTTAATATAGTTGTTTTGCAGCGAATATATGTGTGTATATTTTTGAAGGTGTCAAGAAATAGAGGATCCATTGTATGACACTCGAGCGCCACCAACGCAGAGTTCTGGCCAGTCGCGGATACAAGCTAGTGCCTCGAAAGGTAAATATACTTTAAATGTTATATATAAATACTATATTAAAATAAAAATAAAATAAACGATCGAAAACAGTGTAATCTATTAGAAAACTTTGCATATTGGTAAAGTTGTAGATGGCAAAAACATGTATGAAAAGGATGTATGATATAACTATCAAAGACATCAGACATATTCATATTTTTACTAAGGATTCTTATAGAATTACTGATAATTTTTAATATCTATAATGTTTTTATTCATTAAAAAATATTTAGCTGTTTTATGAAAACTATCTGTTGTATAAAACAACTGAGTGTTGATGGGAACTTTATTGGGTGATATTTAACTGTGTACCCATGTATTGAGAAAACTAAACTATATTTTATTGTTGAAAATGATGCAGCATGATATCGTTGGGTAAAAGTGTGTTTCATCCTAGGAGAGAATCTAGGATGTTTCGGTGGTAGCAAGAAGAAGAAGGAGGGGTCGTCTTCGAACTCGACCAGCCCTCTCGGCAAGAACGACAACGACTCGCAGCACTTGGACAGCGGCAACTCCCTCGGCTACACCGTACCTAAGGGTACAGAAACGCTCTGGTCCCCTGAGGTAACTTATATCATTTTATACACAATCATGTTCTTATTTCTTCAGGTTTCTGGATCAAATTTGAATCAGCAAGTGTAACTATCAAACTTTGTTATCAAGTAGCGGAGAAATGTTTGTTCTGGAATTAATTAGGATTTTTTTTGATTGACTTATTAGTATTTATTTAGTTAGGTGATAAGCGTTTAAATTGGTCATTTATACTTGCAGGTAGTCCCCCTATACATGGCATTACTCCAGACATGCTCTAATCCCGAGACTCTGGAAGCAGCGGCTGGAGCTTTGCAAAACTTGGCCGCCTGTTACTGGCAACCCTCCATTGATATAAGAGCTGCCGTCAGAAAGGAGAAAGGTAATGTCGAAATTTATTTTATATATCTCGGCGGAAATACGACAGTTAATTAATTAAGAAAACAAAACTAATCTGATTTGTTTAGAAATTGTTTAAATGTTAAAAAGTTCTTGATCCAACATGTATAAACTTGTTCTAACATGCACGTGCGTCGAGCTCTATAAAATGCGGCCGCACAGTTGGCTCAGGAGCCAGTCGCTGTTGCTAATTTTTTGCTTCTTTCCTAAATATCATGCCATTCTACTTCTATTTAACCTTTATATAGTCAAATATTAAAAATATATAATTTAATATGCCTAGGAGACCAAAGAAATTATGCTTAAAGTGTTAGATCTGTTTTTTTTTTATGAAAAATCTCCTTAAATGGTTCTAGGTCTACCAATCCTCGTAGAGTTACTGCGAATGGAGGTGGATCGCGTTGTATGTGCAGTCGCGACCGCATTACGGAATTTGGCCATCGATCAGCGGAATAAGGAGCTGATAGGGAAGTACGCAATGAGGGATTTGGTACAGAAGTTACCCAGTGGTAACCAGCAACATGATCAGGTGAATTATTAAAACAGAAATAGCGTAAAACGTATATTTCAACGCCAAAAATCGACTTAGAGTCCAGTCCTCCCAAAATATCTTCCTCGGCTTAAGTTAATAAATAAATAATTGCTTTTTAAGAAAACATTAATGATTACAAAGTTATTTGTTGGAATGAATGCTTTGCAAAGCGGTTAACTTAGACGATTTTTATTGAAAATATTATTCCTTTATTAGTGATATTTATCTAAAGCCAATAAAATACACAGGGTACATCAGATGACACGATAGCGGCCGTACTGGCGACGCTCAATGAGGTGATCAAGAAAAGTGCGGAATTTTCTCGATCTCTCTTGGAGGCTGGAGGTGTTGAGCGACTGCTTAATCTCACGAAGCAACGGCACCGTCACACGCCCAGGGTTCTTAAGTTTGCAGGTTAACTTGCTTTTTATGAACTGATTTAATAAAAGTTAATCTAAAACAAGTTAAAAAGCAATAAAGTTCTGTTACACATATCTTCAATTAGCATAATTGGTGGCAAATGAGCAGGAGGCTCCCGTAGGATAACCGTTCTTCCGTCCATGGAGACCTTCAGCCCTTTTAAGTCTGGTCTTTTACAGATAGGTACGCTTCTTTGAATGTAGCCAATTCGTGTTGGTTCGGAATTATAATATAAAATGATACTTGGTGGCGTAGGATTGGGAAAGAGTGGAATAGTATATATTTTATATCTACATACTGTGGAATCAGCTGCCAGCAAAGATATTTCCAATCTAATGCGATTTGTGACTCTGCAAGCCTTGGGGGGTGTCCATGGGCAGAGAACCGGTTATCCTATTTGTACCTACTCGTTTGTCACCGTTTTCATAAATAAAATGCGTATCTCAGGCCAAGTGTTGATGACAATGTGGTCGCACGCGGAGTTACGTGAGGTTTATCGTAAGCATGGGTGGCGTGAAGCAGACTTTCTTACACCAGCTCGGGCCGCACAACCTGCAAGGAATTCTAGTACCAGCGGTAAGTTTATTAAAATGCTGTCATTTAATAAACTGCCTGATTGGCAGCGATCAAGCCACATTGGCAACATCTAATTCAATGTAAATAGAATGGAAATTGGAACAAACCTTCTAAATGTCATCATCGTCATCATGTCCGCCGTAGGACGTCCACTGCTGGACGTAGGCCTTTGGACCTCCATGTATAAGTATATTGTTAAATCTTGGTGCGTGTGTCCAGTGTCCTTGATTGAAATTATATAATGTGTGTACGTGTCTGTCGAACCTGATTTTGACTATGCTTCTAATTGACCTTACAGTGCTCTTTCTATCTTTCAAATAATTTTGAACGAATAAGCTTTAATAATTTGCTGTTAACAACATTAATAATTTTCCGTTGCAATAATTTATTATTTCTCTTCCTTTGTAACAATATAGTAATAGTTAAAATCAACGAATAACAATGTTTGTACATAATTTTGCGTGACCTTACTATTGTGTATAATTGTAACACGCTTCAACCACGTGGATTTTACGCACCGACTGTGGTTAGGGATACATCGTGGAGATTGTTCTTCTTTTTAACATTATCTCAGAATTTTTAATATATGTATAATTAAAAATATACCTATATTGATTATGGACTAAGGTGCTACCACTACTTTCATAAAATATTATCTGGTTTTATGAGTGTCAAGGTAAGATCAACAATGGCGTGTACATAGTATTTGGGGGTGTGTAGGTCAAGGTACGCCCTCTTCAGGCACAGCCGGAGCCCCGCATTCGCCCAGCAACGCTAATAGCACGCTCAGCCGACCCATGGCCTCCACGGGGGGCACCCGTTACGAGGACCGCACGATACGCAGACATCGAGAGGTAAAACACCGCTTTTTGCATTGATCGCGCGGAATCTTTAGTCGATATTCATAGTCGCGACTTTTAAAATATGTGGAAGGTTTTAACAACACGTTCTCAATTCGGCTACGAATAATAGATCAATACCAATATAGGTAACCAAAGGCCGGTAACAAACCCGCGGCCTTGCAAGGGCTGGGGGTGTCCACGGGTGGAGGACCGCTAATCCCAAGTGAGCCTTCTGCTCGTTTGCCACCGCTTTCATAAAAAAAATTATGAAATCTGCCAAAAATATTATTTTCTATGAAAAGTTAGGGTTTTATATTCGTATTTTGGCTAAAGCTGTAAAGCGATCTATGAATTTCAGGCTTAGATTCGATAGCTTTAAATGGAATGCTTTAGCTGTTTATTGATAATATAAGCTGTTCTTTAATGCTATTGTTAAGTTCTAATATGTAAATACATTTAATAATATCTTTATAACAATGAGTACCCCAAATTAAGATGTGAGCACCTGTTTTATATTGTTTAAAATAGAGAAAATAGTAGAGCCGAGTACAATTTTTAGTCGTTCTGACGCACTCATTTGGCCGGCTCGTCTGAAGTGATTTTACTGAATAATCAACGTGAAACGGTATTTGTACTGTGTTTCGCTGACTAGAGATATCGAAGGCCTTTGAAATTTCACTTTAGCATTAAATTTGTGTAAAAAGCCGGCTACACAACCATAGCACGGACTGTGGTGCGGACATGTTGTCAGTGGGCGGCGATGTTCTCTTACCATATATGAGAACCCCCTGCTACGATGTCTGCTATACCATAAAAAATTGAGTAATTGTTTAAATCTTTTTCAGATCGATGACATGCCTCCAATGGATGCCAATAATTATGGCGACGGATTGGGTATGGGAAACCCGAACGGTCGGCCGATGAACCTGCAAGGTGTTCAGGCGCAGATGCCCCCTCCTAGCACGCGTTGAGTTACCGATTATTTTTAAGAATTTTTCATCCATAAAGGTCAAATATGTTATTTCGTTTACAGTTTTAAGATGGCAAAGCACAATCAATGTTTTTTGCATAAGGATTATCTTAATTATTATACCAACCTTTTTTTACAAGGGAACTTAATTATTTTATTTCATGAGTTGGCTTTGCTTTTGTCATCTTTTAATGTGACGCAATTTTCTGTCCTTGAGCTGTAAAATACGTTGTAGGTTTTTTTCAACATGATGGTGGAAATAAAGAAAAATTATATTTTCAGAGAAAAAGCATGCCAAAAACATTGCAATTACCATTAAAATACACCTTGCGCGTATTTCAAAGTTTCACTGACATCACACTCCCAACTGTTTCTCGAATCTTCTCATTATCAACAAGAAACGGAAGATTTTATTTATTCAAAGTTTTGGAAATTCGTGTAATTTTCGTACTTGTTCGTACGGATTAGGATTGTTACGGTGACGCATTTATATTCGCTACGTGTTTAAAATAAGGTAAATATGATATAATCATTAATTGATGAATTACCATTTACAGTGCAAATATTTAATGAAGTTTTTATATGAATTTTGTTTAGTGGGTGTTTCGATTCAGCTATTTCATGTCAATTCCCCTGTATATAATTGTGCCATTATTGATATTGAGGGGTTTATAAGTGTTGTGGCTATACCACTCCATTCATAGGCAGTTTATTGCAAAACGAATCTAGTATTATGACCGTATAGCATTTGTAACCAAATTTAATAACGCTATCAATGTTTAATAGACGATTGTATAGTTTTATTTTGGAATAGAATTATTTGCAGTGTTTTTGTTTTACTGTTGTTAAAATGATAGCGTTATTCTATGTTAATTCACCCAATTCTATATAATTCTAGATGAACTGGTAACATTTTGTAACCATTCCACAGTGTATAAGTGATGTCTTTTTACCTGTAAGGTCCGTCGTTTGTATATGATGTATGTTTATAGCGACTTGTCTATGGTCAAACATTGATCGGTGTAATTTGACAGTTGATTTTTTTTCATTTCCATACATGGCTTGTTTTTCAGGTGAGAGAAATCTATACTAAAATGGTCATATTGTAATGGAATAAAGTAGAACTGTCATTAGCGAATGTCTAAGTCTGTTAATCAATGATTAATTACATACTTGAATGATTGACCCTGATTTTAAGCAACATACAATTGATTTACATGACATATAGGTATATGTTTAGAAAAATAGCTCAATATATCTACAGGCCTTAAAAGTTTTACTAATCACTTGTTCAAAAGCTTTTCAATTGCTAAATTTTAACTTATAAATATTAATTTGAATTTTATTTCTAAGCTATGATTAAGGCAGATTTATTTCCCTCCGTCTTTAAGGTTAGTCGTAAATTATTTATTTTCGTATTAACAAATTATTTCATTCGGGGTATTGTATCTATGATTTATGGACAATTATGATTAACTTAAAATGTAGCCATTAATTTTAATGAATTCGTTTCGATGACGTGTGGTAATATTATATGGCTGATGGGCCAAGCACAAGAGAGCATTTAGAAATGTTTAAGCGTCGGTACAAAGTGGTATTTAAGCGTATAAGTTTTGTAAAATAATTTTTATTAAATACAAATCGATTGTACAACAGTTGCTTGCCCGGGCAAAGTCGCTTCTATGAAGTGGTCGTTCATACAAATAGTTTGGCGTTGTCTTCGAGAACATTTTTATTTTATTGCTCTTTAAATCGCTCGTGATATCTTTGAAATGTTATCGTAAATTATATTTTGTCACAACGCTACGTCACTTGCAAGGATATTGTGCTCGAATGACATGACGCAGGAGGGGGACACTGAAATGCTAAGAGATTCCTTTTGGCAATACAAATCTGTAGTTATTCCTTTAAATTGCAATGTAACATGAATTTGTGTACCCCCGTCGCGTAAGTACTAGTACAACGGGAAGGGGGGGGGCCCTCACGCTACTTCTAAATATTTTAACAAAATTTTGACGAGACTGTCATTATTTATATGTGGTGTATCGAGTGAAATAAGCTCAATTCTCAGACAGATCTCCTTAAAAGAAATATTTTTGTCTTGTATGAGTTTATAGTGCATGTAGGCATTGTATATGTTAATCTGGATGTGTATGAATTAAAAGCCGCTCCCAAGAAGCGATACAGGCCCTACTGCCAAATTATTTTTGATTGTCAAAATCGCATTGTGATTTTGTAAACTCGCACTGGGCGCGTGATGCGATCCAGTGTTTGAGTATGTAACTCTGAGTTACATAATAATATACTATCGATGTCTATAGTATGTGATAACCACAGGTTATACAATTGTTGCAACAATAATACTCGACTATTTATATATTATTATTTAATTATGAAATTATTTAACAAATATATTTCATTTTTCGTTGCGATGATAGTAGTATATATAATAGGTTCTTACGTCATGTTGTATGTAGTTTTATAGTAAATAATCGTGCATAAAGAAATTATATCTTCACAGAAAATTAAAGAATTATTTTTTATGATTTATTTTTTATTTTCCTCTGTTTTCCTGTCTTTTTGAAGTTTTTGTTTGAAAAAGGTGAATCTTAATTTAAATATGATTTTATTAAATATTTTCTTTTATATGATGACGAAGGATTTGGATGTAAGACTCCATACATTTAAGACTTGGCCGTTTTATAATGTACACGTTTGTTTTATGATAGCT
Source organism: Delias pasithoe (assembly GCA_010014985.3). Classification (NCBI taxonomy): domain Eukaryota; kingdom Metazoa; phylum Arthropoda; class Insecta; order Lepidoptera; family Pieridae; genus Delias; species Delias pasithoe. The sequence continues at coordinate 8,920 of JAAAKR030249122.1, forward strand.
TTTTGTTGCTAGGAAATATTAAAACCAAGACTTTTAGATCAATATAGTGTTAAAGTAGAAGCAATTTTAATTGATCTGATTGCTATATTTGCGGTTTTGAGAATGTATTGTTGGTCCATGGCAAGATTTATTTATTGGAGTTTTTAATACATTTTCCTAACCTTTCCGTCTTTATAACGATAGTCTGAATCTCTATCATGTAGTTAATAAAATCAATTGATTCTGTAAGAGTGAGTGTACCTTTCGTAGAGAGCAGAAATGTGGCTACACTTATTTAATTAAAATCTTTAATGGTCTTTTTGTATGATCCATGACCTGCCCTTTCGTATGAAAATTAAATTTTTTAAATTTCTATTACGCAGTGTAGCCGCATCTTAGCAGCGCACCTATTTAATATGATCATCTAGAAACTCCTCTGAATCAAGATGTCTTACTATGGATCCACTCGAAACGTTAACAATTGAGATGAATTTAAATCATGTATTAGTCGACTATAAGTAATAAATCTTTGTGTATGAATGCTCACGTTTTATATTATCTACCTATCAGTAGTGTCAGTTATTGAATTTATAGGTGTAATAGACGCATAAAGTTGTAATTAATGTAAGGCATTAGTGCGTGCACGGTTTTGGTGATTATACATTTTGTACTAAGTACCTACCTACTATTTGGGACACAGTGAGAAGTATGTTTGCAAAAACAACAGTATTATTCCAGTAATCCTCATGTACCAACGTTGCTAATACACTTAAACTACGTTTAAATAAATTTGAGTTTTATTTAAAGCCATAATGTCATCAAGGGGACGATGAACGCATTTCGCCCGCGGATAAGTAAAAATTTAAATCGAATTCTAAAGATTGTCCTCATATACATTCAAAATGTTACTGATTTCATACTATTCTATCAATTATAAAGCCTTAACAGTTTCAATACAACTTAAAAGGACAAAAAGAATGAAGAGGTTGGAAATGATCACTAAATAATTCGCGGGTTGTGATCATATCAAATTCATTCTGTAAATATGATAGCAAATACTATTTGTTTCAATTGTGTTGATTTCTCGCCGAATATTTTCTTTTAAGTCCACAAGAGTTCGCGAATTGGTGGCGTAAACTCTCTCTTTGAGGTAGCCCCACAAAAAAAATCCATTGGAGTTAGGTCGGGTGACCGCGGTGGCCACGGGATGTCTCCAAAGCGACTAATCAGTTTTTGAGGGAGATTTTCTCGCAACAAATCCATTGAAGCTCTGGCCGTGTGTGCGGTCGC
>JAAAKR030251436.1:0-10131 GCA_010014985.3 Delias pasithoe
AGCCTGAGGGGTTTTTGTATTAATTATTGAACACTTGAAAACTAAGAATACACTAAAATTAAATATGTCTTATTAATTCTTATACGCTTGTGTTTGTATTAAATTATTTATATACTCTATTGTGTGTGATTTTCTATTGTTTTTATATTTATTAAATATTTCTATCATTAGGGTTAAAACAATATCTAATTTCAATGTATGCCATTCTGCGAATATTATAATTATGATTTTAACAAAACTGAGCGTAAAAATTCTGTCAACAGTAACTCAAAATTTGGTTGCTTGCCTAATGGTTTGAAAGGAAAATTAAAAAAAAATGAATCGCAGAAAACAAGTATTCTATAGTATACATGATTGGAATATTTACCGTTCCCTTAATCTTGACAAATATTTAAAAAACAATACGCTAGCAAAATTATTTTGTATTAATTTTTAGTCGCATTTAGTGGAACACAATTTAACTAAGATGTACGATAAAAACTGCCGTTCATTACATATACTATATATTTATCATCTTAAATTACAATTTGTCACTCGTTACATATGATCTAATAATTAAATTAAATGACTACATGTACAAAATTGTTTATATACAGAATATCATGCAGTTACATCAATAACTAATTAAAATCTAATGTTGATAAAATGTTTTATACTAAAAAACCATCAGAATAATAATTTACGCATTCAATCTACAACGGATATACAAAAACGTAGACGAAACGTAGTAGAATTGCTCAAACTCCCGTAGTTACAATTATTACATTAATTAATTTAAACAATGTATAGTGAAAACTGGTGGCACGTAATTGGCAGTGAGCCACCTCAATTGATGATTTACCAACAACAATATTTACATGGACATTTGGCACAAAAATGCGTTACACGCGCCCAACCTGTCCCCATACATCTACAGATTCTGAGCAAATATAGGTATGCAGTTATCTACATAAATACTCTACTAGGTACTAAATATTGACTTAAGTTATGGTGAGTTCTTACGCTAGTTATATACATCTCACATCAGTCACAAATGTTTACGATTTGGCAGAAACAGAATAAAACATTCAATACTTTCCTTTTCAACTATAACTCATTCGACGGTGTACTGTATTTGTAGTAATATGTTAAATAGACACTGAACTGGCACTAGACTCCTAGATAGGCCGGTAGAATCTAATCAAACATCCTAAGCAAAGAAAATTTGATAATGTAAATAAAAGCATATCTACGTCACAACCAGTTACTGATGCTGAGCTTGGTACATTTTAGATATAAACTGTAGTATCTGCGTTAAGAGGTCTATTTGCAATTAAAAAAATTGAAGGGGTTGAAAAGTTTTTATGTTTCATAATAAATATTTATGGAAAACTTGATATTTCAGCTCAATGTCTGCGTTTTATAATACAGCGCCCATATGACCTACTGAAACTGAGCCTAAAAACGTTTGTACCAAGCCTAGACATGTGATGACTACATAGGTGAACCTATACTATATATCTTGAGGTTAAAGATGATATTGTCAGAAGAGTTCATAAATTTAGAAAGTTCTAGAAGTTACTGTCGTATTCAGAGCGACGTCTCGAATAATGGGATCGCGGGTATTCTCCCGTGTAACCGTACACTTGCGAACCACCCCCGGTTTGTCCGTAGGTCTGGGAACCACCATAACTGTAACGAAACAAAATAATTAAGAATGTAATGGTTTTAAACGTGTTGTTTCTGGTAACGAAAACATAATTAAATGGCATGAGAACAACTAACTTTAGTTTAACAAAAACATTTAGTTTCTAAAAAGTGCATAACTTTCTATATATATATTAAAAACACTATATCATATGTATTTCATGTGATTTCTCGCTGTTGGCCAGAGCGGTATTTACCGATTAACGCGTGCGGAAGACGAGTTCGCGGGGTAGACGTAAATAATATTATATATATAAAATAATTATGTGTAACATAATCATATATTTATGTTTGTATAGAAGAGATACAAAGAAAATGAAATCTTTAGCATCATTTCCATATGAACGAAAGGTTTTCCATATCCAGCAATGGTTGTGAAAAAAAAATACCCATATCCGTTTCCAGTCGCTCCATACAGTTGCGAACCTCTGCCAGAGTCCGCAGTGTAATGCTGCATGTATTTCTGCGCTTGCGGCGTCCATTCCGATCGCCAGGAATCACCAGGATTCGGGTACGCCAACTGTTCTATGAATGCTGTTGACATACGCTGTGTGGGCAAAATAAAGAAATGCTATAATATATTTTCATATCAATAGTATCCTAGTAACATAATATACTATATACAAAATATTAAGCTTCATATTAAAACGATTGTGAACCAATTAATCAAAGCTTCTCTATGCACATAACTGATTGCAGATCCATGTTTATAAACTGTTACGGACATTCAATACTTTTTAGGTTATACAATATATAATTTTCTTCGTTTCAGGTTTATTGGATACACTAGACTTTAGAAGAGATTGTCTTACAATCAATAATATATTTTAAAGAATACGTTCAAAGATTTGTAAAATTTTGTTTGAAACACTGTATATTAAGAATGGAAAACATATCGGGTATTCATGATTTTTCTTAGCCGTAGCTGTTTATAGAGAATTTATAACCATTTATATTTAGAGATAAGAAATATACCTTCCCCGAAGGCAGATAAGGAAGATCCCTCTCCTTCATCTGGTGTACGTCATCAAAGCCTCCCATGTGGCTTTTGTCCAGTTCCCGCAACATGTCTTCACTGAGTGGTATGGGTTGTTTCGTTTTTGTACTTTTTTGGCGATTTACAAGCTGGAAGGTTGATTAAAATTATAATTTATATCGAAAATGTATTTTTATTAACATAACGTTAAATATTATAAATATTATAAGCCACAAGATGTTTATAATGTTTATTAATTTGGAAAACACGTTAAAAATTGAGAGATGATTTACATTTTCTTCAACTATCCTCTTTAGTTTATAAGTCATTAGTAGAATAAAAATAAAATCTGAATAAAGCAGCGTTTTATGAAATAAATTCAAAAGTTTTTGTGACCGCTAAATGGGAAATGACAGCGGTCAAAAAGCAATTTCAGGAATCATTTTCCACCAACGGAGTTAAATTACAACAAAAAATCTGGTCGTTCCAGGCTTTTATTTGTAATTAAAGCCCTTCTAGCATATGCATATAATTTTATTTTTACTCTAACAAATTTTAAATAAACTATTCTGGTTTTAGTTTAACTAACTTTAACTATTATCATGGTTAATTGTCTACGACACCGAACAAAACTGAAATTAAATATTTTAAGATATTATATACTCACTACAGTAACGCCAAATATTACAACGAAAAGAAGTGAAGCCATTGCTATCACAATAACGGCTATTCCCCACTGTGGTAACAAGGATTCCTCTTCTGGTGCAACTATTGTTGGTTCTCCTCGTTTAGGTAACACTATAACAAAATATTTGAAAAGTTGTAACCATAGTAAAACTAAGAATTTTATAAAATACCAGACTGCGATTGTATCAGGAACTTTATAAATATTTTTATTCAATTATAAATAAAAAGAAATAGACCATTTATATTCAATAGAATTTTAATGAGTGTTATCGAAAAAGCCCTAAGTAAGTGAATTATGAGGTTCTAGAAATAGGAAACAGGTTGCTTTATAGTCTCACGCCTCGAGGCAGTTACCGGCGTTGATTTAGGAATCTCGAATATCTGACTGGAAACAACCGCGAAAATACCTGTCCAATTAGGAGCTAAGTGACTTCAAGTAATCACCTCATAATTTTAGGCATATTTTAGGTTTTTACAGTTTACAAATGAAATTGAAGTTTTGTCGTACTGCCTACATTGATCTCAAATTCCTAACGAAAGAGGATCGGAATTCTATTTGAAATCTACACATTTACTCATGCATTTGAGTTTCTAAAACCGTAATTAATTTTTTTCCTCTTTCGTTTTTTCATTGCGTCACTTGGTTTACAAAATGTAAAACTTGAAATATCGTGTTCGAGTACCGCGAAGGCACCAGTGCTGCATAAACGGATCGAAGAGTTCACGACTTGTATGGGGACGGCGTAGATTATTATTATTGTAGATTCCGATGTTATCGTTCTAGAAATTTGGAGCTATAGAACAAGACTCATGAACGGCCTGAGCCAAAGTTGATAATGAAGGATTGAAGGCTTTTGTGGAAGCGGATACATCGCAAATCAAGGTTATTGCAAGCAGCCATATTTGTAATATGCAGTCGTAATTCACTTTAAGTAAATCGGACAGGCGAAAAAGCTTGAATGTTGTGCAATAAAAAGTACGAAACGACAATTTCATGTGAAAACCTAATAATATTATGAACAGTTGTATAAAATAGAATACATACCAATGAACTCTGTGTAAGCAGGATCCATAACGAACTTGCCCATTTCAAGTTTCCCAGCTGATTTATCAATCGTTTTAGTCATTTGTTTATTGCTTTTCCCTAACCTGTCTTCGTCTGGTTGGTCGCCTTGCATGACATCAGGATCAAAGTTTGGCTCTACAGCCTCCATAACAGAGCCTGACTTCGCTTCTTGAAGGGATCTATGGAAGAGCTTCTTTAGTTGCACCGTGTCAACTTTTTCTTCGACGTTCTTTAGTTCGATGAAGTAATCGACGAGAACAGAGCCTTGACTGAAACCGTCTATGCGGACGCTTTTGAACCATTTCCTCATTAAATCGGACTTCGAATAGACGGAATTGAGCTGTGAAAATTAACAAATTAACAACTTTTCAATAGGATTTCTGTTCGCCTAGGCAAAATGTTGCACGACATGGCATCGCATCTCCTTAAAGAATGAATCGATTTAGATTAAGTTTATTTTAATAGATATTATTTCATGTAGTCATCATACATTTATAGTATATATATAAGGAAAGTTAAAATATTACATTATAATAATTGTGTTATATATTTCCGGGTAAAGAAAAAGAACTTTAAGAGTATTTCAAGAAACAAAAATAATTTAAAAACAATTGGGCGACGCTTAGATTAAAGTCTAGACTTAATTAATAATGGATATTTAATCGTTTATAAGAAGAAGTAGGTGTTAATTAATAATCCATTCATTACAAAGCTTTACTAACCTCCTGTTTCACTTCTTTAGCTAAATTCTTCCACTCTTTAGTATGTTGATCTAAAAATTCGGGTACCCATTTGACTCCTGAAAAGTAAATTGTATAAATACACGGCTTATAATAAAATATAAACAGTAAATCTTCAATGAACAAGTAATATTGTTTTTGTCTAATGTTTTCAAAAAGGTTTAGTGTAAAAACATCAGCGGTTTTACCACCTCGCTTAAAAATATAAATTATCCAAAATTGATCTTATAAGTTACACTTATCAAAAGCCATACAAAATACATTTCAACTTAACATATTAGTAACATCCTACCTGATATATACATAAATACGTATTAAAATTCTTATTATAAAAATAAAACATACCGGCTACAATTTTAATAGTTGCAGCTATATCACAGTCCTGCCGACAAACTCCAGGAGTTGTGGGAGGTGGAGGGGCTTGAGTGGTCGTTGTTGTTGAAATAAAACGTCTCGTTGTCGTCTCAGTACTTATCTCCAGTAGGGGAGTCGTTGATGAAGCATTCTTCTGCATTTCAAGTAGTCGTTCAATAGAAAACGGTGTGGTCGATGGTGATGGCCAACCAGTAAATTCAGTTGACGCTCTATGAAAATATATTCATCTTATTTAATATCTTTCACACTCTATCTTATACTTTAGATATTTCAAGCATTCATTGAAAGGTAGGACACCGAAACGTCTCTAAACATGGGCTTAAATATTACTAACAACAAACAATATCACATACTTGTTGATTATAAATACCTTTAGTTATTTTCAATTATATACAGAAAATTGCATACCATAAATGAAAATCTTACCGCACATTGAAAGTATTTTGTTAACGTGATTAGGAATAACACGTTTATAGAAACATAAAACATGATTTATTATGAATATATTAGACCCAGGGGAAATCGAAATCTCTGACCCAAATTCTATTACGACGTATTATAAAAGTGAATTTCATATCCCTCAATGGAGCACACATTTCTTTCTCTGTTTCATTATCATTTTGATTCAGAAGCTAGTAAATATATAGCTTTACAATTATTAATGATTTTTTGATATGTATAAGATTAAGTACGCGTTTATAATACGTAGAAAAAGGTTGAGAACGGAGTGAGGCTATGCATAATTTTATTTTAACTGACGTTTGAAACCCGTAACCCAAGGTAAAACAGAGCAGATGTATGTTTGCTTCCTACTCAATAATCAGTTATTATTTTATTGAATTGAACATTAAATATTTACCAAAAAATGCTTTTATTTAAAAAAATTTACCAAATGTTCGATAGCTACCAATTAAAATTTATAATTTTAACATTTCTCACCTTGTCGGCCAACCTTTATGGATCTTAGGCGTGACGGGGGGTGGTCCCATGCTGCTTTTTTGAGTAGTTGTTTTTCTTGAATTTTTTGCACCAGGTCTCGAAGGGAACACAAGTTTAAAACTGCCAGGTGATTTCGTTGATGTTGGATCGGCTGACTCTTCGGACGTATTTATATTATATCCCGGTGGAAGTAAGTTAGAAATATCGCCAAATAAAACTTTATTTTGTGGTTCTGCTTCTGATTCACTCGTGTTTAATTTAAAACCTGGTGGTAAAAGAGCAGTTATATCAATAGAAGCAGCATTCTGAGGTATTTTCAAGTTGCTTTTTGGTTTCTCAGTCGTCGTACTGACTGGTGAAGTAGTGTTAAGCTGAAATCCTTTTGGTAAAAATGCAGTTATGTCAATTTTCTGTAGGTTTTCTAAAATATCCGGTTTTGTTGAATCCGATATAGCAGATTTATATCCTGGAGGTAATAATTTACTCAAATCATCTTTTGGAAGTTTTTTAATTAGATCCTCTTGAGATCTTTCTTTTGGCTTGTATTCTTTAGGTAGTAATGATTTATCATCTAAAATGATAACTTTATTTTTCGAACTTATACCAGAAGATCTACCTTGTGTACCATTTATAATATTTTTTTCAGTAGAATTAAATAATTTTGTTGTAGTTGTTCTTTGAGTAGTGGTTGAAGTTGTCGTTGTAGTTGTACGTTTGTCTTTGTAAGATTGTCTAGACTTAAAACCAGGCGGCAGAAAACCAGACAAATCATCCATAATAGTAACAAATGACGGTTTTTTCTTTGGCTTGGGTGTCGTTGAGGATGGTGGACGTGGAGTGAATTTTTTTATCTGAACGGGAAGTGGTTCGGGAGAAGATTTTTCCGTAAATGGTGTATATTGAGTGCTCTTTAAAGTGAAAACGTTAACAGGGCCTGGTGTAGTAGTGGTTGAAGTAGATGTCGTTGATTCAGATGTAGTCTCAGTTATTAGTTCTATATTTTTATTCTCATTGTTTAATTCTCCTGATAAAACACCACTAGATAATTCAGACTGAATACTGTCTAGTTTATCATTTATATTTTCAGTTGACGATGAACTATTTATACTATCTGATCTAGGGTTGTCGGTCACAATGTCTTCTTCGCTATCATTATCTTCAATTACCTGTTTCTTTTCTTCTTGCTCTACTGTTGGGAAAGGCAAAAATCGCGCACCTGAAACACTGCGACTAGTTTGCACAGAAGCTACAACTATCCAGCTTTCAGTTGTTACAGCTGTATCATTATTAGAATCATTGCTTATATTGCCATTAGGATAATACATTGTACTACTTTTTGGTGTAGACGAGTACGTAATATCAGGTATAGATATAGTTCCATTAACAACACTTTTAGTAGTAACTACAGAAACAACCTCTTGTCCTAATATAGACGGTGATTCAATCGAAGAAAAGTCTTCATTTGAGACCGTTAATTTGAGGCTAGGTGCTGTCGTATCATTGGCTATCTCTAATTGATCTATTATCGTTGTGTCTTTGAAATGTTTGAAATTATCATCTTTTACCATTGTTTTATTAGGCTTCATTTCAAGTACATCAAATGATTTAGTAATATTATTTTTTATTTCTGAATACTTTTCATCCTCTTCAGTGGAGTCATATTCATCGTATATATCTGGCACACTTTCTGTCGATGTACTGAATGATGAAACTGGTCTGTGAGTTGTGTTATTAGTATTCGATGTTTCTTCGTCTTCATAGTATTCATATTCGCCTTCACTTGTTTCTGCATCTCCATCTTTGAGGTCATCATCACTATTATCATACGAACTCTCAGCTAATGATGTTTCTTGAGATTGTATTTTTGTTTTATTTGATGGAATTGTCACTGTTATTAATGATGAAACTTTTGGAATATTATCTGAATGCATTGCTTTGCTATCGGCACTGCCTTTACTGCTATTGGACTTAATGACTTCAACATCAAAGGAACCTGTATTTTTCATTAATTCCCTAAACGAGCTTAAATCACTTATATCGTCTTCTAATAACGGTTCAATATCTAGTAAAGATTTATATTCTGTCGAAGGACCGTTATATGAGTTGCCTGCAACTTTTTCATTTTTCAAGTTATTTGTGTCATATTTTGCTAATGGAACTGGGCTTACTGGTTTGAAATTATTTACTGGATTATTGAAATGAGAAAATCTAGTTGAGCTTGGTTTAAGTATGACTTGCCTTCCTCCTAGTTTAGTTGGATTGTATGTTGTTACTTTGTGATGATCGAAAATGCCTTCGTCCTCATCATCAATATCATCACCATGTGGAATATGGCCGCTCTGGCCATTGATCTTAAGGCTATTACCATCGAAAGGTATGTTTTTGAATCTGTTATTTTGTAAGATTTCGACGTCAGGATTGTTTATCGTTATTTGGCCCAAGAAAGTTTCTGGCTTTGAAGGATCATTTTGGTATGCAACAGAATGAATTTGTGAGGTGTCAGGTCTCTTCGTTGACGCCGGGTGTACTAATTGATAGTTATATGGTAGAGCCTGTCGAAACCTCTGTCGTTGAGTTGGAGGAAATTCGGGTTGATTTATATAATACTGCGAACCAGACTGACTTCGCCCCGTTGGTAATTGAAAGGGAGAAGGGTTTTGGTTATAGTTGGGGGTTGGGAATCGTACGCGACCCTCATTAAAATTATTTTGTTGTGCCGTTGGCGCTATTCTGAAGCTCTCATGTTCAAAAAATGTAGATGGCCGGCTATTTGGGAATATGGATGGTTGAACTTGTGCAAAATTTCTCTCTGGCGTATAGTAGTAGTCGTTTTCATCTGCAACAAAAATAAAATATCTAATTTAATTATATATCTACTAAGTATTTTAAAATTGCAAATTGTTATCTAAACTTTGCTAAAATTGGAACCTACAAATGTATAATTCAAAATACGTATAAATTTATTTTTGATACCAGAACGTTATTAAAAAAAATACATATTTAAAATGTCGAAAGAACGACTTAACATAATGATATTGGAGACATGAGTGAAGATACGAGCGACGCTATTAAATTATGAAGTAAATCCAAACTAGATGTTAGCAAATTGGAACCACACCCACGCGCATAGATTCAATATAACTTAACTCATCGTACTAATTTTTAATTTTTAATAATTATTTAGAATTCATTAATTTTTAATAATCTGTTTTGTTATTTTTATAATGTAGTTAATAGTTCCACCTCCTTTATTATGCTTCTTTGGTCGGGCGTGAAATAATAAACTGAAATTCGAATCAAATCGAAAATAACATTTAGCATTTCTCCGTTTATTTGTCTCACAAAGATATCAACGCAACTCTCCTTCACAACAAAACCACTTTCACCAAATTAAAATTGTTTTAATACACAATAGAATGTGAAAATTATAAATATATGTAGTTATAAAAAAAAGAAAACCTTAATACTAAAAAATAACTAATTCAACATATTTAAATATGTACGAGTAATAGAGCTAATCGAATGTACTTTTGTAGAAGCTAAAGTGCGAATGGACTCGTACAGCGCGTCCTTTATGTTTTAATAATATATTATAATTTAATATGAATATAGTCCACTATTTTCTTTTATTTCCTTGTATAATGATAATATCTTATGAGTAT
>JAAAKR030251869.1:0-10126 GCA_010014985.3 Delias pasithoe
AATATTTTCAATAGCAAACTAAATTTTCAACTAAGAAATGTATAAATTTGTTAGGCATTATTACTTCTAAACAACTGGACCGATTTCGATGAAACTTTCGCCCTAGAATAATGTTAGCTAAGATCAGTCAAAGTTGTGAATACAGTTAACCTGATACATATATTCTTATTTGGTATGATCATGTCGAGGTATGTTTTGGTTTTCACTGTGTAACTTACCCAATTGTAGACATTGCATAGAGTCAAGTGCACGTAACTAAAAAACATCCACTCATTCTCAGTTTGGGGCATACATATTATATTTCATTCCTGTAAAAAATCAATATTACTCGTAGGTGCCGAAATTAATACATTAACAAATTATATAAATAATTTTATTTTAAATCCATTGGACTTTTAGATTTTACAACTTCCACGAAAAAATAATGCACCTACCGCTACAATATAACTATTCAGACTATTCGCCTAAAATATTACAGTACCATAAAGTATTGATTTCATTCATGTTTGTATAACAAAATGTATACGATTTATTATGTTAAATGTGAAAATAAAATAACTATCATCGCCTGCGTTGGATTGCGATGTCAACTAATTTTACGTAGCACTTATGAAATAAAAACTTAAAACTCATTTATAAACCCGCGCTCAGTCTTAAAACATTTGGCTCGTATAATGAGTACTTTAAATGAAATAAAATATTTCAACTTAAAATATGCCTTCCTATTATTATATATTTACAATTAGTATGTACATAAAAACCGGAGTCCTAAATAAATATTACATTATGTTTAATTGAAAAAACTCCCCTAATAGCCTAATTAAATATATCACCTTGATCATGTTAGCTATCTCTTGTGGAAGGAAATGTATTAAATATAATACTTAAACTATATTTACAGACAATTACTTATTTTTCCAATTAGCACGATCGTTGAAATTTTTTCGATCCCTCTGGCCTCGGTTGGAGCCGCCGCGATTCCACCTGTCGTTGCCACGCCCTCGATGACCGCCCCGGTGAGGAAATCTTTGGAAGTTGTTTTCCTCCATATAGAAGTCGTTGCCTGGACCATTGTAGCTTATGTTGCCAAAGTTTGGCGGCCTAAATTTATTATTATTAAAATTATGTGGAATGTTAGGTGCGATTCCTAGGAGACCGGGTGTGGGCCCGCTACGCGGATCCGCCATGGCTTGGTTGAAGCCGTGCAGGTGGCCGACATTCATGTTGCCCATGCCGCCCCCCATTCCCATCGGCGGACCGTTCATTAAATTCATGTTGGACTCCATCACACCGGGTGAATTCATAGCGTTCGCTCCAAATGGAATAGGATTTTGATTGAAGTTCGTCGGCGTTTTTAATAACGCTTCTTTCGGTTTTGGTAATAGAGAAAATTCGCCATTTTCTCCCAGTGCTATTCCTAAATTGGTAAAAATATTGCAAAGAACAGAGTTACTTTGTATTGAAGCAAAGTCGAATTTCTTTCCGGGCATTATATCTTGATTGAACTGCTTTAACTGTTGTGTTACAGGCGCCAAATGTTGATTTACAAATATTTTTTGGGTGGTACTCAAATCTTTGTACCAATTAGAATTTTGTAATATTGATTGTAGGTCTAATGAGTTGGGTTTTGGTTCGTTACTAAGAGTTTCAATGGGCTCCTTTGGTTTTCTTCGTGGATCAATGCGCGGACCTGAACTGGTGATAGGAGTTTTAGGAGCCGGTTTTTCAGAATCACTATTCGATTCCTCCGTTGAAAGCCTAAACACTTTCCTTAAACGTGGATCTACTAAAGCCTGCGATCTCGCTGTATTATTTTTAATGTCTGTATAATCTGGTCTAGGTATAAAAATAGGGACTACTTTGTATTGAATAGGCGGATGACTATTTATAGAACCGTTTATTTCAGAAGCCGGAGTGTAATTGGGAATCGCTTTAAACGGTAAGCCTAATCTTAAATCGATATCACCGCTAGTGTTTTGTCTTAGATCGGTGTCTCCAAAAGTAGGCTTAAATTCAGTTTTCCTAAGATCCACGTCAGTTATTCTGCGGTCATCAATCTGATGTTCTCCATCGTGGCATTCATAAATAGATGCTTTACTTCCCTTTTTCGAAGGAATAAGTTTTTGCGCTTCAATAACTTTATCCGGTGATCGCTTTGATCTAGGATCACGTGGACTCATGGAATCACTCTGATTGTTTTGGGATGAGTTTTCATGCATATTATTTTTCATGGTATTCAACAATTTTGTTACTTCTTCGCTAATATCAATTTTCGATAAGTCTCCTATCTTACTCAACACAGTTGAGGGTTCTATAACATTCGGTGTCGGTATGGTAGGAGACATAAAGCCTTTTTGCGGTGAAGAACTAGGGGATTTCTTTTTAGAACCCTTTTCTTCGTCACTGGAATACCACTTTTCGTCAATAAGCAAATTGTTTTCTTCATCGTCATCTGTTGTAGAGCGGCGATTTCTTCGCGCGGGATTTTTAAATATCGGATCTGGTTGAAGGAAACGAATGTCTGTATCGCTTTCTAGTCGATCTGCATTCTCATTAGAGATTGGTGCACTACATTTTATTTCTTTGTCGGCATAAGGAAGCACTCTGTGATCGACATCTTTCGTTTCAAATTCATTCATAGACTTTTCATTTTCATACGTGTCATTGGAAATGTCAATGTTCTCTTTATCCTTTGATGCAAACTTTAAAGCATCTTTGGTGTATTGATCAATATCAATAGTATCTTTTGTCGTCTGAACATCTTTTTTCAAAGTATTGCTTGACGGAACGTCTTCGTGTAATGCCGGTAGTACGGATGGTTGAAAGCGCATATCAATATCTTGACCAGGTAAAGCAGAAGAAATAGCTAAATGGTTTGTAACAGAAGACGCTGGCGGAATGCGTAAATCTAAATCTTTGCTACCAGACGCAACAAACAATGTTTGTTGATCAATTAAGCCAAGTTTCTGAATACTCATTGTATTTAATTGGATATCCGTTATTTGTTTTAGTGATATTCCAATACCATTTAGTTGTAATACTGTTAGTTGACCAAGCTGATCCAAATTATCAATACCCAATTTTTTAAGATCAGAAATCTGTCTAGGTGTTAAAACTCCTGTTAAATTTTTAATACTCAAGACACTGGAGACGTTACTATGACTTGGTGATAGATTTACGTTTGGTGTTTCATCGTTTTGCCATCTCGATTGTCTGACTTTAGATGATATTTTATTTGATCTATCATTACTAGCATTACAATTATTATTCATCACCTCTAAATTATTTTGTGGGTTAGGTATTGTTATTTCAAACAGGGATGGTATACGCTTATCTTGTTCATCTAATTCTTCAGGAAATTGCTGTTTTAGTTTTTGTTGAGTCGTTTGTATTATCTTTAACGCATCTTCACGGTTAAGTCTAGGAAAATCGCCTAAAATTTCCTTAGGCGCTGATTCGATATGTTTCAGTAAAATATTTTTTAGGTTATCATGAAGTGGTTTACCGTGTGCAAATTTACAATCATCTTTGAATATACAAGGAAGCCCGGTATGGTAATATTTGCAGGGAAAATCCGCGTGCATATACAAACATTTATCCCGTTTTGCACAGCAGTCCATGAGATAAAATTTACATAATTCCATTTTACGAGGTGGTTGCATGTCGTGCGAATAAATACAGTCATCACCTTTATGACACTTACCCTGCATAAAATATAAACATACACCATCAGAATCTTGTGAACTATGATTTCCTCTTCGTCTATCACTCTTATTTTTATTTCTTTCTCTCTGTGTTCTGTGCCTACGATGATCCCTAGAATCTTGACTACTATCCGATTCATAAGACTCTTGGTCATCTTCCTGTAAATCCTCCTCTTCTTGTTGCTTTTGAACAGGTGAAGCACCTCGTACACACATCATCTCGCTTTCATCCATTTCGTCACAATACTCTTGCTTTTTTCGTTTTTTACTTGATCCATCTTTATTTTCATATTTCTTTCTTCTTTTATGTTTACGGCGTTCATCAACGTCCTCGTCAAGGAGACCATCGCTGTTACCATTTCTGTTCATAGCTTTTCTTATTGCTTTCTCAATGTTTCCAGCAAAATCTTCGTCTAATGAATTATGATTTTTACGGGACTTTTTAACTTTATCCTTGTGTTTTTGTTCACTTTTATTCGACTTTGATTTTTTCCTCTTACCTGATTTAGAGTTATAGAAATTTTGAGAGTTGTTGTCATCTTGCAGCCCTTCGTCACCTTTAACTGGAACGGCATCGATGTCCTTCTTCTCTTCTGTTAAAGCTTCCGTGGTTTCCCCGTCACTCTCAATTTCACCGTCTTCCAAGTCTGTATTCGATACTGGCTCTGCCATTTTCAGAGTATAACTGAAATGGTAATAAATATATAATTAATAAAGTAATGTGTTCTTTATCATCGTTTAAATTAATACTTATTATATTTTTCAATCTAATATGTATTCTATTTTACATTTTGTCCCAGTTGATTAATAAAACAAAATTACCAATTAGTATCTTATACTTAATGCTCAAGAATATATCTCGTAATAGCGTATTAATAGATTTTTAAAATTAATATCTCGTTACCAGAGAATGGTGATCTAGAATAACTACATAACAAGGCTTTAGGATTAAATCGAGTCTGCTTACGTCTGACGTGATCTTACAAGTACTTGTAAATTATCTATAAACCTCTTATTGTTAAAATAATAAATATCTAATATAAATAAATTTTGGAAATACACAAATTAAGATAAAAATATAAGCTGAAATGGTAACTGTATAAAGAAAAGGTGAAACGCAGAAATTTTCTACGATATTGCGAATATTTCCTGTATTAAAGAAATAGATTTTACATACGAAATTTATCGTGTACATGTGATGCCTACCTTGTATGAACGGTGACGACGCCAGTGTAAACAATTTATTTTTTTGTAGTTTAATAGTGTTATATAAAATGTAATACAAATATAATTTACTAATCGATTAAGATACAATTAAAAACTTAATAAAAAAATTCAATTCTAATTTATATTTTAGCAGAGCTAAGTTCAAAAAGCCAATAAATATAATAAGCAAAAAAGTTAATAAGCAATTAGCTACCCTTGTACCTATTACATTATTAACTTTCTGTATACTTTCAACATGGTATATTATGGTAGGTAATATAATTTACGATTGGAAAACCTAATAAATATAATTCCGATATGATATCTAAACAAGAGAGATAAAAAATAAGATAGCGAGATACGACGTTTCAAAATTATATCTTCACATAAACCTTCGCAGACGACATATTTGTATAAAGCGAACAAATTAAGATGTCGCGAGAACTACACCAAGCCATAATAGGTTAACTTCTAGGAACTGACGTCACGATCCAAAGTGGCGAATGGTTAGAAACTAACGGAATCTTAGCATGACTACTAAACACAACATGAAACTATTTATGAAAAACGTACTTTCTTTTTTCACGGATACAATCTATAATGAAATACCTACCTGCTACAAATGCGAAATTTTTAACTTAGGTACTACGTATGTTATTATTGTACTGATTCCAAACCTACTAGAAGGAATATTGTATCATAATATAAAAAATTAGTTAAATTGTATGTATATATACTATATTCGTAAATATTACAGAATACTCGTCTGTAACATTGTTCGGATCAGAGCGACGAAGTCTAAGTTTCATTAAAATACTATACCTAAGAATCGTCGAAACAATTGTCATGGGGAAAATCTTCTAAAAGTCACTTATTTGTATCGCAGTATATAATTCGGCATGTATGGACAGACAGGATACAGTGGACTAACTGTTTGTAGCCACGAGCCACAACTTTCAAATGAATTATTAGAAACGAGCGGATAAATATGGAAGTAGTGGGTGGCTGTTCACATTTCACAATGCCTCGGTGTGCGCTAAGCTCTCACCGCGAACGAATATTACAAGATGACGTCAGCTTCTAGAACGGCAAGATATCTTTGTCCTTCCTTTTACGAGGTCACGATTCGTGCAACGCTTACACACACAAACACAGAGATTGGCGTATAGTGACTCACTATGAAACCGTATAATCCTACCATCTTAAAAAGGTTAGGTGACATGCACATGACAAATAACTTTACCTAAATGCTAAGTACCTTCACCAAAAGCTCAATAATTAAGATAATAGTAAAATTACCTATTTGTAACTAATTAAAATAAATAAGCATGCATCATACAAAAACTACGTAGCATAAAAAACTGTAACATTTCACTTCTCTAAGAGATCCGCCATTTTGTGTTCGAAAGAATTAAATGTAACAATTGTTACCTAATTTTTTAATTCAAAGAAAATAGGCCTATGCATTTAACTTAGTTGTGTATAAAAGTACTTCACATATAAAAAATAAATATGTTTTGAATGAGCACTATGTTAAAAAAATCATTATTGGGGACACGCATTTGTAGAAAATATGGCCTAGCAAGTAATATATAAGTTTAACCAATCTTACATTAATGAACAATTCACTATGTGCGACTACTATACGCCATGTAAAAAAGATAATCTCATAGCATTGCTGCATATAAAGACGAAACAACGTAATGATTTCAATTTCAGTTTCGGGCGTCGACTGCAGCGCAACAATAGCTAAATCCGGAAATATTTAGTTCTACCTTTTCCCACAGCCAAGCAACAGCGGTAGTTTCGCGTCATAGCTGCCAATATAAGCACAAATTAGAGTCAGAAATATTACATATAATTTTACAGAAACTCTTTTAGAGATAATTAGACAATAACTTATTTGTTTTTTATAAGTTAACTTTTTTCAAAATCATAAATATTATAATATCTAGTATATTAAAATGATATCAGAAATAAATATCTTTTAGTTGCGGAAGTGACGACTATTTATAAACATAAGAAATAAATTATTTATAATTTCACAGATTCACAACTATCGAATAAATTAGTGCTGTTATCGTTTTAACTAAATAAAATAAATATCCAATGTTTTCTTCAGCTGAAAAGCAAATATCGATATTACATAAAACGGGTACTTAATAAAAATAATTATGAAATGTCAATTATATATTATAATGTAGTCAAACTGACAGTTTACTATATATTCAGCTACTAAAAAAGTGTAGTAATTTTTTGTGTTATCGATAATTTGTGATTAAGTACAATCAGCAATTACAGATATAAATTCGCATTTCAATTTAATTATTGCTTCGCTGGGATATTTGTGTAACATGAAAATATTTTATATTAGGTAGGATTTGTTTTTGTTTAAGCCTTGAAAGATTAAAAACTCCATAATGTCTGAAAATAACAATCCATTCGCTGCATTAATTGGAAGGAATGAAGCTAAATCCACTTGTGGAAATGAACATAGTCCGGCATCGATTCCTATGGAAGTAAGTTCGATAAAAAACAATGGAAATCATAGCGTTCGAACTATCAACAATATTGTAGAAAATGTTTTCCATTTCACAATAAATGCTGATGCTGCTGACCTAAAGTCTGGCAAGCAACTTGTTTATCTTGAAGATGTAGCTCAGGCCATGAACTATAACATCTATATAGATTTGGAGATATTAGAGCATGCTCTGTTTGAAAGATTACTGCTCAGAGATGTAGAGAAGTATGTGATTCCTAAATCTAGCAAAGCTTTTAAAGAACATGTTATACAAACTCTTGTTTTTCCCTATCTTTTTAATTCTATGCAAAATCTTCAAAGCTATGAAAATACAAATGATAAAGTGATAATAAATGGAATAAAAAAGATGAAAGAGCTTATATTTAGAAATGCTGTAACGGCTCTTAAACAACCTGCATTATTTGAAGAGCAAGACTTTTCAAATCAACTTTTTGAACTACTACAGCATGTTGATCCTCAAAGTCACATATTCTTTATTGATTTGGTTAAATCTTTTACTGCAGGAGGTAAGTTATTATTTTTAAGAATTGTAAAGACAGGTCTGAATCAAACTATTGTTGGTATAAATAATGTTGAAAATGAATTCTCGGAATTATAATAACAATTACAATTTTTCATGCTACCATTTAGGCCCCATGCTCGTAAATGTTCCATGCAAGGGTAATCTAAATGATATTCAATCTAATATATTAGGGAAAATACACATTTATCATGTATATAAATATATATATAAACTGAAGAATCACTTTGTAAAGTAGGTACAAATCTATATTATTTAAGGCAGATAAAGCTATATACATATGTGTAATTATGGATATATAGGGTTATTATATATCTAACATGTTTTATTAAATAATTTAAAAGCAACATTATCTTTCAGGTGATGCAGAATCTCAAAATCAGTTAAGGAATGCTATGATTCCTGTTTTAGACAAAATACATACAGAGCTGAAATCTGTTAATTTAATAGATTTACCTATTTATGTCTTGCCATCTATTAGTTTATTTGCAAGTAAGTTTTATATACAAGCTATGAATGTTGTTGTACAGTATAATGGAAAATATAAAATGGGTATGGATATACATTTTATGATGTCCACCTATATAAATAAAGAAGTTATATATGTATATATAATTATATTGAAGTTATTTATTATCCAAAATTTTACCTTATAGAAAATAAGATAAGTTATGAAAAATTGGCTACTTCTAATATGTTTTATTTACATAATAACCACTGTTTATTATGTAAATAAACTAACTAAAATATTACATATTTAATCATTACACTTTGCAGGTAGTCCAAACTTAGCACCAATTTTACTAGAGGCTTGTGAGCCTAGAGAAGAATCTATTGGGATCAATTACCAAAACACTATAATTGGTGCTCTACTTGCTTTATCTCCATTGCCAAAATCACCATCAGCACCTCATGTTTTCTTTGATGACCCCTTTGATCAGGTACATTATAAAACATCATGTTAGCGGTATATCTTTTCTTCTGTACCACTATATACTTAATAATGGTTATGCATATGTCTGGTTTAATTGTTATCGCACATGGTGTTTTTGATCTTTAATATGGTAAAACAGCTATTTTAATAATTTCAGACCTCTATTGCAATGACTGAGACATCTCTTTGGAATGCCACTTCACACCTTGTCAACAATATGCACAGGATGTTCTTAACACTGTTGAAGAGTGGCCCTGCCATTAAAAATCGGTTATTAAAATGGATTGGAAAATGTCTAAAAAATAACGTAAATAGAGGCAAATTGTGGAGTATTCAGGTATATCCTGTAAAACATTACTTAAAAAACTGAAATACATTCTTGGCAAGGAATTATTTATTTTGAATATACAGCATTATTAAACATTGGCATATAATATAAATTAAATATTACTATCACCTTACATTTAATAATCGCAGTGTAACTGTGAATATTGTGTGCATTATTTGGAATATAATATAGTATAATATTAGAATAGAATATATAATATAATATTTCAATTTTTTTAGGGTGGTGATTTAAATCCTGCCACATTAAGTTGTGTATCTGATGGTTTTATGCTGAATTTAGGTGCAGTTTTATTACAACTTTGTCAGCCATTTTGCTCTTCTGCAAATGATCCAAAGGCATTAAAGATTGATCCAACGTATAGTGCAGTGCCGGTTAGTGACATTTTATACCTGTGCTTAGGCACAAAAACTCTTCAGATAATATATACCTATTTATATATTTGTATTAGACTATATTATGTCAATAATCAATCATGAATAATAATAAAATTTAAAATATGTGTAAAATTTATTATATGTATTATATATACTTATGTATTATGTATGTAAACAATAAATATTAAGATTTGAAATATATATGTGTATATTATAGAAGTTTAAATATTTTTATTTCAGCCCGCGGAATGTGAAGCTAAGTCAGTACATCTGGACTGTCTTCATTCTGAAACTTGTCTACTTCCAACTCGAGAGAATGAAAATGGTGAAACGCTTCCGAGGCCAACAGCAGACACATACAACTTTGTCACTGAATGCTTCTTTATGACACAAAAGTGCATTGATTTAGGTTGGTGTTAAGAACTCCTAATCTCTATTTACAGTACATGCATACATGAAATTACAGTAATTACCTTTTTTAAATTACTATTTAAAAA